>CM074725.1:185379547-185432047 GCA_037306005.1 Rhinophrynus dorsalis | reverse complement strand
TATATATATATATATATATATATATATATACACATACCTACACAAGTATAAACCATGCACCAAAGTGTGGTCATGGGCACACACAATCATTCATATACATTGTTTGGGGCCTAAACACGCAAGTACAAGTTATCCAAAGGCCCCAGCTCTTCAGAAGATCTCATTATGTGAGATGTGAAGTGGCTCTGCGGGGAGTATTATGGAAATATCTAGGTTTGATTTAATGAGGCTGCTCACACTAGTGGAATATCAACTTTAAGGAGAAAAGTCTACCCAGGGTGTCCAAGCTACCAAAATGAAAATTGCCAATTTTGATGATAAGAACGGGGCTTTCTTCAGCGAAATCACTTCATGTAACAGATATAACATTAAATAACATACATCCTATGCACCAAGAACAATGTTTTATGAAGCAGGCCTCTTATCTGTCTCTTCTAATGACTTCCCTTAGCGGGTTGTTAGTACTTGACAGCAGGTCTCTATGCGGGGAACTTTCTACCAATTCTACATTCAAAGGAGGTCCATCAGAGAACATGATTGGCAATTTTCGTCATAATCTGCACATTATTAGCATCAAAATTGACATGGCAATAACACTGCTAGTTTGTGATGTGCCTCTCAAAGTTCAGGGAAGTCCCTGCAGTAACCAGGGTCTAAGAAAAGCAAATTTGTGTTACCCCAGCGGTGGTTTAGAAAGGCATATGCAGGATTATGTCTTGTATTATCATAGTATATCATCCATCATAACCCCAAGTTATACTTTATCCAAATATGATATGCCCCAGTTTAATGCTCTGATACATGCTCTATGTCAAGATTCAAGTATTTTCCAGATACTATATAATTAATCAAACTAATAAAGCTTTTCTCTTAAAGGTAATCATCAGCCCACAAAATAAGATAAAAAATTAGAACATAAACACAATTTCCAAGAACAAAACATTTATAACAAATAATGCCAAAACAAAATGTAAACCAAAATTAATCAAAGTCTTTATGCTTTTTAAAGTCTGATTTGTCCATGTTCAAATAGTTTGATCTCCACCCCTCTGAATGGAGCTGGTTTTATTTAACCTATTGAATGCTCAAGAGGTCTCCATCGCATTCAAGGGGTTAATTATGGATGTAAAAATATTGGTGGAAGTCACTTACTATAGTCTCTTACGTACCAACCTGGAACACAATCAGGGCAAAAATGCACCCGGATCAGTCATAGATATTAGATACAAACCAATGGGGGTGTTTTCGTTAATAAGACTGATACAATGAATTTTGCACTAGTTCTGCTCCAAAACTTTGGTAAATGACTTCAATTACATTTATTGTATGCCTGTTAAACACAGATGTATGAAGGCAAAGTGGTGTAATTCTAGGGCAAACCAACTGCAAACTAGAGACAAATAAAATCCCCATTGATGTAAATTGGGTATTTAATCCCTTGAATGCAGGAATAGACTCCAACGCACTGCAAAGCAATACATTGGAGCCCTCTCTAGTATCCAGTAGGTTCAAGCCTCATTTGAATCAATGGGGATTTTGAGAACCTTGTAAGCCCCGTATGGTGCAATGGGTTTGCTCCAGAATGTATCTATTTTGTCTCTGTCACACTGGATCAGATGGGGGTGTTTGGATAAGACTTGATCAGTCCTCTCTCTGCAAGGGTTGGGGTAGTCTGTGCAGAGCTGGGGTGTTTGTTCTAGGGGTACCACTGTATGACACCTTTGGGTTGCAGTTATCTGGTTAAAGGGGTCTCCTCTCTCTGATCCGGAGGAGTGACTGAGGTCTTGCTGAGCACAGCCGCGGAGTAGGGCAGGAAGCTGCTCTCAGACCTCTGGGAGGCCGCAGTGCAAGTGAAATCCGAGCTCCTGCTGGCTGAGCCCAGCGCTGAAGCCGCCTGATTGCTGTGACAACTGAGGCATGAGCAAGGTGCGGAGCCCGGGGCAGACGCAGCGGCAGCAGCAGCCGCCGCAGCGGCAGCAGCAGCAGTGCTATTGATCCCTGCAGGCGACTGGTAAAGACCCGGATGTCTGAAGCTACAAAGAAGTTCCGGTCGGGAGTAAGGGTGTGAGAGGGCGCGGAAGGTGTCCAAAGGGCGAATAGAGGTGGCGAACGGTGAAGCGGCTGCCGCTGCTGCTCCAGATGCTGCTGCAGCTGCTGCTGCCGCTGTAACCCCCACGTGGGGGTAGTAGTGAAGAGGCACGTGGGAGTGGAAAGGGTAAGGCAGACTCCCTGTGGCCGCAGCGTGGGTCATCATGTAAGTGTAGAAGCTGGGGTCTGCTGGGTGAGGCCAGGACATGGCCAGGCGCTGCCTCTTGTCCTTCATCCTCCTGTTCTGGAACCACACCTATTACAGATAAATGCATTAAGTCATTTCTATAGGGTAACATGTACAATAACAATAGTACATCATGGACACTGGATTTCCGGATAACCAGAATCCACCTTTGAACTCGGATCATATACACTATGGGGAAGATGCTCTAAGGTGTGATAAGGATGTGATACACCGGAGATGACTTCTCCAGTGATATAATTTCTCCAATTCCTATGTTATTTTATGGAATGCAATACGATTTCTCCAGCTTTGGAGATCTTAGTGCGTGGGCTCTATAGAATGACATAGGAACTGGAGAAGTGTTATCCCTGGAGAAGTAATCTTTGCTGTATTGCCTCTTTATCACACCTTAGTGTATAACCCCAAACGTGGGGGGTTCTGGATGCAATATTACACAACTACGTTTTATTTGAATTCTATTTTTTTAAAACCCCTCCCTGTAAATTATGTGTTTGTCGGTGCACATGTCAACTGGACAGGGAAAAAGGATGGCAGATTAATGGCCGAGAAGCACACTATTCCCACTGTTACACATAAAAAGCCATTAAACTACTCTATCTAGATTGTATAATTGAGGGACTTTAGCTACTGAATAACCCCATGAGTCATACATAGTATTTACTCTCAGCTGCTGCAGAACCCCATAAAGAAACAAACCTTGACCTATACAAACATATTTTTGATTGATTGCGCCAGAATTATCAGAAAAGCTATCAGAGTTCATGTATTTACTTCTGATCCAGCTGTCCTCCCACTATTAACCCGTTGAATTCTCTAGAGGTCGGGTTGGCGATCTCTCTAGCACTCAATGGGTTAAATCCTACCGGCCCTCTTACCCACAGCAAACTGTCATTTAACTAAAACACGTGGGCAGATTATCATTTCATCATGTGATACGATTTATAATAATGGGATAGTGTTATGCCACAATTTGCAGTTTTGCCATTCTGATTTTTAATAAATAAATAACATTTATGGTTTAATCAGACTGGTACTGGGCAATAGCTGGAATAACCTACATTTTTTTGAATGAAAATGGACTTAATACGGCTTCTTAGGTAAATGCATTTCGAGAAAAATAACACAATTTATCTGACATACAATAACATAAACAGAGCACTAGTTACATAATGTTTTATATTTTAGATGGCGTTATCATACCGAAAAATAAAATGTATTCCTATATAATATACAAAGGTTTAACACTTTGAGTGCCAGAGGGGTACGCAACGCATTGCTTTGCAATGCGTTGCGTACCCCTCTGGCACTCAAAGGGCTAAACATAGATTTATAGTAGTATTGCTGAATGGATATCAAAAAGACGCATTTTCTAAGTGACAATTGGACAAAATATATCCAAAACATGTCAATATAATTTCAGGTTAGTGTTATCTTAATGACCAATAGATGTTTGAGATGCTAATTGTGATTTCAATTTTAATAATTCACGTACAAATATTATCTTTGTATATTAACCTACATTTGATAGTTACTATAAATACCACACAATGAAATATATAATAGATAGCTTAATGACAGGCACATCTGTCTATCTATCTGTCTATCTATCTATCTATCTATCTATCTATCTATCTATCTATCTATCTTTCTATCTCAATAGTATTTTGGAGATCTACAAAATATTAAATGTAATTTGTAATATTTTACAAGGGATTTTAAGGAATTGAGTAACACGGATGCTTATTTTGATATATAAACAGATAGGGCACACCAATTGCAGTATAGGGCAAAAATAAAAATGACCATTGATTTAAATTGGGGTTTAACCCTCTGCCTGTTAGAAAAGGGTGCAACGCATTGTGAAGCAATGCGTTGGAGACCTTTGCAGCATTTAATGGATTAAAAAGTCCCAATTAAACTAATTTGTGTTTGGGGATGTTTTTAATTGCCCCTGTGTTGCAGCTGGTCTGTACCAATACATAAGGCTCGCAGTCCATTTTCTGAAGTTAACAGCACTTAGCATTGGCCACAGAATACAAGGTGCCCTATACATTTGCTATGAATGTGAAATATACGTTTTATATTATATTACTTAATATTTATAATAACATAGTTCAGTTAGAGAGTCCACCAAGGCTGTCAATTATATATTAAAGAAACCTCATTCATGAAATGCTCATATCAGACAATGGAAAAAAAAATCAAACCCCTTTTAAGTTTATTTAAAACCAAAAATAATGTTATTTAACCCGCTGAGCCCCCTTCGCAAATGCGTTGCATACTTCTCGTACACTGTCTCAAAGGATTAAGTATCCTTTAAATGTAAAATTCTTTTTTCTGTCTTGTTAACTCATTCTGCCAGTCCCTATGGCGTTCTCCTGGGAGAAGGGTCGGGTCTACAGATTTTCCTTGATCATGCACCCTTGATTTTGGGTTAAAAGTCCCACCGATATAAATGGGAATATTATTTGTTTCCTGTGGTGCACTTGGTTTGCTATAGAATTGCACCACTTCATTTATCACATCAGCCTCGGTATTTCATTTTTAACATACATTGACCCCTGCATACTAGAGATGTTTTCAAATCAAAGCAGTTCTTTTGGGAATGTCCTGGCCTCCAGCGCTTTAATCTGGACACATTGAGCGCTTTTTATCAAATCTACCAGGCAGTTCTGAAACACGTGCTAAGCACCTAGTACTGAGTCTAGCTTTGATTTATTTTTTGTAAGGGCAGTAAAGGATTGAAAATATATACTAATATTAAATGATCTTGCTGAAAAAAGCTTCTTAACATCGACATAAATAATAAGAATAATGTCGCAAATTTGCACATTGTGTTATAATTCCCTCTTAGAGAACAGGTGAGTCCAGGCCAGTTGGTCTTACCTTGATGGTTGTCTCAGGCAGATTTAAAGCAGCGGCGAGTTCACATCTGCGAGGTCGGGACACATAATTCTCCCGGTAGAACTCCTTCTCCAGCCTGGCTATCTGCTCCCGGGTGAATGCAGTGCGATAACGTCGCACCTGATCAGCTGCAGAACTGGAGCTCCCCACGGGATTACTGCTGCTCAGACTGCCTAATCCGGAAGCTGAAGACGAGCTGGTGGTACTGGCCACTGATCCACTATCTGCAGGCACACACAAGCAGGGGAAGAAGGTGTCACTCACACAGCAATGACAGCCATCCAGTTCATCTCTGGACCTCATTATGGGCTTCCCTATAGCCACAGATAGTGGCTATTACTAATACTGTTATAAAGATAGATGTTAACCGTGACTCATATTGGGCCTTATCTATAACAGAAAAGTGAAGCAATTCTGGGTTAAACTAATTGGACCATAGGGGTCAAATAAAAATGTCCAAAATTATCTCTGATCTAAATGGCACATTTTAACCCGTTGGATGTTAGAGAGGTCTCAAACGCTTTGCAGACCTTCCCTAGCATTCAATGAGTTAAAAGGCCCTTTTAGCAACAGATATTTGTTTATTTCTCCCCCTACGGTGGTTTTAGTTTGACCTAGAATTACGACTTTTCTATAAGACCCAAATAGTCAATGTAAATATGCAATTTTTAATATTATACAAAGATACCAATTCATTAGTTCTTTTACACGTGTCACTGCTATGTTGCTGAACTGAATGGATTTTTTTTAACCCATTAACCCAGAGGGGTACGATCCGTACCGTTCTGGCACTCAAAGGGTTAAGTGAGAAGGGTGGCACTCACAGAGTTAAGTCTGATTTAAGCTAAGCAGCGCTAGATCGTGTTCCCGAATAGGTTTATAAAATTTTACATTGATATTTCTAATTAAGCCTTTGAGTGCCCGAGGGGTACGCAACGCATTGCTTTGCAATGCGTTGCTTACCCCTCTGGCATTCAAAGGGTTAATATGGCTGCACCATCTCACATTAATAGAAACATGACTGGACAACATCACATTTGTATTTATAAAACATATGTATGTACAATCTCAAAATGTATAACTGGTAGATAAATCAAACAGACGTGTTTGTGATATGTTGATTCATTATAAGACTGGATTACTAAACAGTTAAATTAAGGTAACTGTACCAAATAAGGCTAAGGTACTAAGTCAGCTGGAGTGATTCTGGGGCAAACCAACTACACCCTAAGGGACAAATATTCGTCTTCAGTTATTTAACTTGTTTTTTTACCCCTTCTATGCTAAAGGGGTCTCCAACACATTGAGAGACCAGTTTATCATTCAAAGGTTTAAAATGACCGTTTAAATCAAAGGGAAATTGTTATGGGTCCCCTATGGTGCAGTTGGTTTAACCCAGAATTGCTTCAGCTCCTGTTACTACATCAGTATCTATATGTAAACATATATTAAGAAGGAGCTGATTGATCCATGCCTAAAATTTATCGCATGTCATTGATTGAGATTGCTGATGCTTAAATAATCGATACACTTTTCTCTGAGTCGCTTAATAAAAAAATGATTTCAAGTTAAAGGCTGGATTTGTTTTTCAATTTTGTCCTTGGGAATTTGTGTTCATTAAATATAGCACGTAAATAAAGTGGTTATATTATTTCAACGTGATTATTTCACGTGTGACTGTTTCAGGGATGTAATTAATATACACATCCTAGATAGATTTTACATGTTTATTTAAAAAAAATCTGTATCACGTTGACAGAAAACATATATATTTATATTTGATAAAATAATGTATCTATTCTTTATCTTACATCCAAAACCAAGTACATACTTTTTCTATAACACGTTATGCATTCAATTTAAAAATACATAAAGAGGTTTACACCATTTATACAGATGGGAAACATTAGCACCCCACATGGTTTCTGATAATAGTGTGTAGAAAAAAAAAAACATGTTAGTAAAAAAATGCAAAAGGGACACAGTTAACCATGCATGTGCCAGAAGGGTTTCCAACGAATTGTTTTACAGTGAGTTGGGCACCCCTCTGCATTCAAGTATTAACATATGTCCACAAGCCTGCAAATGTTTACACATGTAGCCATTCTAAAAACTCGCACATACTATGATTATTATCATTATTTAACCCTTTGAGTGCCAGAGTGGTACGGAATGCATTGCAAACAAACGCATTCCGTACCACTCTGGCACTCAGATGGTTAAAACATTATGTTACTGACATACTGTTTACATTATAAGCAAGATATAATTGTGTGCACTTATGTAATAAATCATATTCTTATAAACACAATAGACTCTAAACTATCCGTTTTGTGCTAGTGATACCATCATTAATATAATAAACTGTTAGTTGATTGTGTGTTAGTGATTTTATGCTGTTATAAACACAGTAAACCGTTAAGTAGCTTTGTGTCAGTGATTCTTAGCTTATAAATACAGTAAACTGTTAGGTGGTTATATATTTGGTGATTATTTTCATATAATGAATACAGTAAGCTGTTAGGTGGGAGGTGTGTTTTGTAGTTCTGTTCTCATAAATACAGTAAACTGTTAGGTAGATGTGTGTTAGTGTTTCTATTATAAATGCAGTAAACTGTTAGGTAGATGTGTGTTGGTGTTTCTATTATAAATGCAGTAAACTGTTAGGTAGATGTGTGTTGGTGTTTCTATTATAAATGCAGTAAACTGTTAGGGAGCTGTGTGTTGGGTATTCTGTTATCATAAATACAGTAAACTGTTAGGTAGT
Source organism: Rhinophrynus dorsalis (assembly GCA_037306005.1). Classification (NCBI taxonomy): domain Eukaryota; kingdom Metazoa; phylum Chordata; class Amphibia; order Anura; family Rhinophrynidae; genus Rhinophrynus; species Rhinophrynus dorsalis. The sequence goes on along the minus strand of CM074725.1, from coordinate 185,424,080 downwards.
TGTGTGTTGGTGGTACTGTTATTATAAATACAGTAAACTGTTAGGTAGTTGTGTGTTGGTGGTACTGTTATTATAAATACAGTAAACTGTTAGGTAGTTGTGTGTTGGTGGTACTGTTATTATAAATACAGTAAAGTGTTAGGTAGTTGTGTGTTGGTGGTTCTATTCTCATAAATACAGTAAACTGTTAGGTAGTTGTGTGTTGGTGATACTATTATTATAAATACAGTAAAGTGTTAGGTAGTTGTGTGTTGGTGATTCTATTATTATAAATACAGTAAACTGTTAGGTAGTTGTGTGTTGGGGATTATATTCTCATAAATACAGTAAAGTGTTAGATATTTGTGTATTGGTGACTATTCTTATACATACTAAACTGTGAGGCAGCTGTGTGTGTTTTGGTGATTTTATTATTATAAATACAGTAAACTGTTAGGTAGTTGTGTGTTGGTGGTACTATTATTATAAATACAGTAAAGTGTTAGGTAGTTGTGTGTTGGTGGCACTATTATTATAAATACAGTAAACTGTTAGGTAGTTGTGTGTTGGTGGTTCTATTCTCATAAATACAGTAAACTGTTAGGTAGTTGTGTGTTGGTGGTACTATTATTATAAATACAGTAAAGTGTTAGGTAGTTGTGTGTTGGTGGTACTATTATAAATACAGTAATGTGTTAGGTAGTTGTGTGTTGGTGGTACTTTTATTATAATATAGTAAACTGTTAGGTAGTTGTGTGTTGGTGATTATATTCTTATAAATACTAAACTATTAGGAAGCTGTGTGTTGGTGGTTCTATTCTCATAAATACAGTAAAATGTTAGGTAGTTGTGTGTTGGTGGTTCTATTCTCATAAATACAGTAAAGTGTTAAGTATTTCTGTATTGTAATCCTGTTCTCATGAATACAGTACATTGTTAGTTAGCTGCTAGTGATCCTATTCTTACAATTACAATACATTGTTGGTGCTGTGTGTTGGTGAGTCTTTTGCTATAAATACAGTAACCTCTGAACTGCTAGTTTCCGTGTGTGCTGGTGATTATTTTGGGTGTAAATGCAGTGAATTCTAGGCTTGCTGCGTGTATGGACGGAGGTAGAAGAAAATGTACCTTTGCTGCTGCTGTCCTTCAGCTGGGTGGCACTGAGGCTGTTCGGGGAGCGCAGGGCTGAACACCCCACCTCCACATCACTGCTCATATCTGCCTCTGTAGAAACTTCAGAATACTGGCTGATCTTCTTCCCCCTGTCAGCCCCAAGAATGTCAGCAGCACTACTGCTTTCACTGCTGTGGTGAGGGATGCTGAACAAAGTGTCTATTTCGAATTTGCCTTTGCTGGGGATGTCTCCTATGGATCCATGCATAGAGGAAGAAGTTAGTCTGGGGCTTAGGCGATGAGAGTGATGAGCATTTTCCAGGGCCTCTAACACTGCATTCCCAGCTGAGTCGGATAAATTGGGAAGCCTTTTTCCTGTGGTTGGGCTGTGCAGACCTCTTTCCATAAGAATCATCTCTTTTCTTATCCGTTCCATCATCTCTGCTTTGTAAAAAAAAAAAAAAAAAAAAAAAAAAAGTCAAAGTAGAAAGGCTCTTGCTGTTGTAATGATGATCTGCAGCAGGGGCCAATTCACACCCAGCCTGCCAGTGTCTCTAAATGTTATCTTTTTCTGAACGTTGCATAAAAATTGTGGTGTTGCCAAAGCGATGGAATGACTGGTCAAAATGACCCATACATCCTCCCCAGCCAGAAATGTCATTCATCAAAAAGCAGGGCTCGTCATTAAGGTATGAATGACGCTGTTTGAATAATCATTTATTGTAAGAGTTTTATAAGCAAATAAATACAGGCTCCTGTCACTTGGTAATGAAGGCGGATTCTGGGAGCAGACTAATATATCCAGGTACAGGGAGAGACAAGGAATGAGCTCTTCTATTCAGCTTGATCAGATCTTGCTTCAGTTGCAGTGGGGTTTGGCCTCTGGGGTGAATTGACAGTCTGATTAATAAAATGAGCTGAGCAACATTTCCCCCTTCATTTAGAGATATCATTATGCACTCATTTTGCTTTTCTTGGCTTTTAGGTCCTAATGATGCTGGCTTTCCCTCTCTCTCGTTTTTTTTTCTTTCAGGGAAATATAGTAAAACAACAATAATTATTTTGTGTATCATTTTTTTTTTACAAAAACACAAGCAAGCATTGTAATGGAAAATATCACATTGTATTTTGGTTTTGCTCTCCAATGAAATAATTCTACTAATAAACTCAGTGTCTACAATGTCTGAGTTTTGCATTTACTCTCTGTTAATTTTTATTCTTTTTCAAACACAAATTTAATATGTATGTTTCTTTAACCCATTGAGTGCCAGAGGATTACGCAACGCATTGCTCTGCAATGCGTTGCGTAACCCTTTGGCGCTCAAAGGGTTAAAATATTTCATTCTACACGAACATCAGCAACAAATTCCTACCAAGGACAAGAGACAATAACACTGATTTTTTTCTATATACGAATATATGCCTTTATTGTTTACATATCATTATTTTTTAACCTTTTTGCCTCCTACCTTGTTAAAGAAGTCTCCAGCGCAATTTAACCCTAAGAATGTTGACTTGTTTTGGGAAAATCTATAGATCATTAAGCACATTATTTAGTTTGAACTAGATCATGATACATTTTTAGCACACAACGGGTTAATATGTAACATGGCTGATCAGGTCATTTCAATTTAAATTCAAAAGTCACAAAATGTAAGTCTCCCTCCCCCTCTCTTTTAAGTTTCAGTGGGTTAATTTGGATCCATAGATGATCAAGTAGTTCATTAAAAAAATGGCAAATGACAGTGAAATGCGATCCCTTGGTACTGTTTGTATAGAAAAAAATCACCCTTGTAATAATTATCAGATAAACATAATCGAGACATTCCCTTTTCAAATGAGGAAACCACAACACATGTATAATCTTATATGCATTTATCTTTATTTCGTTTACAGCAGTTTATTTACGTCTTCTGATGCTAAACAAATCACAAAATTATACAAAATCAACTCCTTCAAGATTAGTGATAATTAGCTCAAGCTTGCTAGGTAAACTGTTTGACATTATGACGTATACATGGTACTAATAGGAATAGAATGATGTCATTCTACTGATCACTGTACGGAAGTTTATTGAACGGAATCATTATAGATATGTATATATTTTTATTTTATCCATATCACTCCAAATCATATTTCAGTTTGCACGTTTCTCTCTTAAATATCATTCTAACTAATTTATAGATTGTATTTTATCACTGAAGTCAAATTATTTAATTTTTGAATACTCTTCTATATATTTTTGACGTATAAACATTCACTTTAAATATTTATGTGAAAAAATATATGCTAATATCCGTTTTCATTAATAAAAACAAAACACCATAAGTGATGGTAAAAATACACACGTTTGTCCTCTTCCATTGTAAAGAGATGATATTATGGTAAGTAGAGTGGGCCACTTGAGTCAAATTCAATTTCCAATATTTGATGACTTAAAAGGAAGACACCAACTATCTTACCGCTATCGTTTGGCGCCCCCCTCTGTTGAAATCAGAGCATTGCTGCATGCTTCAAAACATTGCACAGTCAAAGGCTTTCGATTCTAAATAAGACCTGTCTCTTTTGTCTAATTTTAAAAAAAGGACACAAATATTTCTGAAGTTGCTAAGTCACTTAAAATGTATCCATTTTTTTCAACTAGTAAAGTATAAATGCATCGTTCTATCTAATGCATATGCTGTGTAAGGACCAGGAGATGTATGGCATGGATAAAATACATCAACCCGTTAACAGTTTGAGCGCCAGAGGGGTACTCAACATATTGCAAAGCAATGCATTGCAAAAGGGTTAAGGACCAGAGAGGTGGACAGCGCTGTGCACCCCTTTGGTCCTTAAAGTGTTAAAGAGGGCAAATAATATTATTATTATAAATATTATTAATAATAATAATAATAATAATAATGTGACACAAGATGACCTGGATACATTAATCTCAGCTAACAATACAACCATGCTGAAGGTTTATATATATATATATATATATATAATGATCATGTGTATGTATCCTTATTTATGTAGCTCATTACATGTACTCATCACCTTACAGAAATAGTAATAGTACAATACAAAATACAGGACAGGGTTAACCCTTTGAGTGCCAGAGGGTTACACAATGCATTGCAGAGTAATGCATTGTGTACCCCTCTGGCACTCAAAGGGTCAAGAGCATTAGGTTAAAGTGCATTCATTGCATTATTAGTGATGGGGGTGCAGCAAAGGGAATGACACATTGGGAAATACACCCTGCCCCAAAGACCTTACAGCCTAATCAGTAATCATGACATTATACAGGGACAGTAGGAGCAGGATCATAAGCAATATAAAGGTAATCAGGGTATAGGGTCCAGCTTTAGTACTCAGAAGCGAAGAAGTCTGTTTACCTCATTTGAAGCCTCTCGAGCATCTATGGGGTTAATAAGTCATGAATAATGTTGCCCATCTTCTCTACTGGCTTTAGGACAGGGGAACATAAGTTTGACACTCAAGGGTACCAAGACTAGAGTTTAATGATTTCCCTGTTTGAGAACAGGCCCCTCATCAAAGGCCCCTCCCCCAGTCTCATCCACTGTTTCCTGGTACAGAAAACATCTTTGGCTTTAACAAGAAAATGCCAAAGCTTAACCTCTTATGGACCAGCAGTTCAGGGAAGTTTCCCTCTCTTAAAGGGGATGTATCACCATAATAAAAGTTTCTCTTAATCTGTTTGCCTGCTCTACCAACAATGCTGTGTTGTTGTTTGTTTTTTGTTTTTGTTTTTTTTAAAATGCTTTAGAAATCAAGTATTACAGCTTACATTTTCCCCTGTGACAACTTCTTCTCACTCTGATCGGCAATACGCTTGCCGAAGAGAATACAGCAGAAACCTTCCGCGGCGCTGGTCTGACTCTCTTGGGGCTGCCCAACTAATTTACATCTATGAGACGCTCCGCTTTCTGTCTGTAAGCTGGAGCAATCTCACTGGCAGAGATCAATATCTAGCCAATGAAAGAGCTCCAGCTTACAGACAGAAAGCTTCCGTCATCGGAGAAGGCTGGATAGAGAGAGGGGATCAGAGGCAGAGTGACGGACTGCGGTACAGAGCAGGTAACAATAGTCTATGCAGAAGTCTATGCAGGGCAGAGTTTATAATTGGAATTTAGACCAAATAATGCTTAAAAAAAAATTAAGACACTTTTACGCATATTCGATATATAACATAACTATTTAGGCTAACTTATATAGGTGTGATACATCCCCTTTTTGGATCCCTTCCGACATGCCTATATACGTGACCTCTTATGTGTTACAGCGTGCCGAGTGTGGGTCTGAGAGAGACCGCTCCGGTCTTGTAGTGGTCAATTTCAGACCACATTTTTACCTTCAGCTATCCCGCAGGAGCTCTGTAAGTAAAAAGTATGTGACGTGCCAGGACAAAGGGATAGTAATACTTCGTTTTATCTTTATTTTATTTTATAGGCATTAAAAAAACATGAAGACCATTATACGTCTTATCTCTCAAACCTTAATGGTTTGAGAGATATTCACAAGCAAAGTTTCCTCTCCCGCCCCTTTCACCTAGTGTAAGCCATCTCTTCTCAGATGTGGAATGCAGTCCATAGATCCGACAGATAACAGCAGGGGACAATTTTCTTCCTATGAAAACAATTAAAGCCCTGCCCCCCTACCTGGGTACCTCCCTTCTGCTCTGGCTGAACAGTGTTACATCAGTAAAAGGGGTGGGAGGGGGATACTTTGTCATTGATTTACTCTTGAATTATAACTCTGACAGAATTGAAATAACACTCTCCAAAGTCCAAATGCTATGATGATTAATTGGAGCTGCTTTTATTATGAAACATTACTATCCCTTTAAGGGTATAAAAAACAGTGACAGTGCTGACACATCACCAGTCCTTAAGGGGTTAAAACCCCTTGGCCGGTAGAGATATCTCCTCTTTAGCAACCAAGTGGTTAAATAATAGCCTGTAATGGAACATTTAAACTGGTGCATGGACTTTGCGAATGTTCTGGCTGCACCCACAATTCTGACTGTTAATATTACCTAAAATGCGGCTTAACCCTTTGAGTGCCAGAAGGGTACAAAACGCATTGCAAAGCAATGCGTTGCGTACCCCTCTGGCACTCAAAGGGTTAAATCAGTGCTCACTAGAGTCCAGAATTGCTCCACATTTGTTTTTACATATGTCCCAATATATCAACAGACCACACTGATTCCAGTTGGAATTTATCTTTCATATAGATTTTGGATGCTACTTTTTTCTTCTCAATTACTAAACATTTGCTTTGATACATAAACCACAGTAAGTCGCCCCTTCCTCCTATTCTCTGAGCTCATGCATATCAGAAAAAATGTAAGTTTTTACCCTTGTTCAGGGTTGTTACTGGAACTTATTGGGCCCTGGGGTGTAGTCTGAGGTTGCCACCTCCACGTTCCCCAGCATGGTCTTGAGAAAGTTTCAATTTGATGCATGGAAACAAACCTTATTTAAAAGGATAGTAACACTTAAAGGGATAGTAATGTTTCATAATAAAAGCAGCTCTAATTAATCATCATAGTATTTGGACTTTGGAGAGTGTTATTTCAATATTGTCAGAGTTATAGTTCAAGAGTAATTCAATGACAAAGTATCCCCCTCCTGCCCCTTTTACTGATGTAACACTGTTCGGCCAGAGCAGGAGGGAGGTGCCCAGGTAGACTGCAGAGAGGGACAATCTTCAGTTAAGATAAGGGAAAAAGCTGAAAAGCTTGTCAAGGGGGACAGGGCTTTCATTGTTCTGATAGGAAGAATATTGTCCCTTGCTGTTATCTGTCTGGTCTATGGACTGCATTCCACATTTGAGAAGAGATTGCTTACACTAGGTAAAAGGGGCCGGAGGGGGAAACTTTGCTTGTGAATATCTCTCAAACCATAAAGGTTTGAGAGATAAGACTTGTATCGTTCTTCATGTTTTTTTAATGCCTACAAAATAAAATAAAGATAAAACGAAGTATTACTATCCCTTTAATATGTAAAGAAAAATATGTTGAAGGGTTTACTCCCTGAGTAAAACAAGAGTTCTCTCCCACTGCTGAGAGGTGTTTTATTCCAAAGTTAATACAGCTCAAACTTAAATTTTTAGGTACAGTATCAGAGTAACCTGAAATTGTACAGTAGCACTGTTGCTACACCATCTTATGGATATTTATGGTCAACTGACCAAAGCTGTCCATAGGATGGTGCAGCAACAGTGCCACTGTCACAATTTCTGGCCACTGAGATACTGCACCTAAAATGTTCAAGTTTGAGCTGTAACGGCTTTTGAATAGAACTCCCATCTGCAGTAGGTGTACCCTTGTTTTACTCAGGAGAATAAACCCTACATCATATATTTTATACATACTAAGTATTGATATCCCTTTAAAGTTCCAGAGCAAGTTTGATTCAATGACAATACAGAACCAAGGTGCAATTCACCACAGAGGATCTCAGCAAGTTTTTTCATGACTAGGAAAGTCAGAGGAGAAAAGCAATGCACTACAAATTCTCAGACTTGCCCTTTGACTTTAAACCCTTTGAGTGCCAGAGAGGTACCCAAGGCTTTGCAATGCATGTGGGTTGAGCGTCCAACTGAACTCACTGCCAGGCTCCAACTGTGTGATGTTCTGAACAGCCACCGGGCAAGACAGGAAATTGGTCTGATTGCAAGGGGTTAGGATAGTGCACACCAATAGGCCACCTTGGTTGCCGGGCTCCACCACAACTGTACTCACTCACCCCTTGTAGTTATGCCTCTGCCTTTGTATGATGTCACTTAAAGGAGCAGTAAACATTTTTATGAAAAATTATATATTGTGGGCATTTCCTGTTCAGTAAAATAAGGATATTTCCGTTATGCATATTTCCAGAGTTATTACATTTTAAACCCGTGTTTTTTACAATAGCCATGCCCTCTAGTGGTCAAAATCCTATTAGTTATTCTGTTACATTCTAATGGAGAGGAAAGTCAGTGACATACAGTTCTATGACCGCCAGGTCACTTCCTGTCAGAACTATCAGGAAGTAAAGGCACAGTAAATTCACATGCTGATTATTTGAACTTTTATAACTTTTGAAGAGAACGACTGACAGCAATGGGAATGCCCTTCTTCTACTCGGCAGGAAAAGCTCTATAACATATATATTTTCATTAAAAAAGTTTACTGCTCCTTTAATTGTTTTGTTTTCTATATCCCCATAATATTGCAGAACTTATAAAGTGAACTGCTTTATGAGAAGGATGATAAAATAATTGTATATCATCAAAGCTCCACAGACTGAAGCAGTGTACTTCATTATCATCATGAAAACTACACTCAGCAATGCAAAACTGGGATTTTCAAAGACCAATCATTTAGCCTTATGTATCAAGATGAAATCTTATAGATCTGAAATTGAGAAAGCATGGTATGGCATTAGCTATATAATATATGAAATAGTGAAATACTTTTGTCAATAAAACAACAAAAGGTGAAAAGGAACTTTAGGGTCCTGAAAGCTTTCTCCCCAAACATCATGCCATCTCCATTTCACACACACAAACGTTCCTTGTCCCTCTCTGTCCCTCCGCCGCCCAGGAAATTCATTCTTAAAGGGATAGTAATACTTCATTTTAACTTTATTTTATTTTGTAGGCACTAAAAAAACATGAAGAATGATATGTCTTATCTCTCAAACCTTTATGGTTTAAGAGATATTCACAAGCAAAGTGTCCCCCTCCCGCCCCTTTTACTGATGTAACACTTTTCAGCCAGGGCAGAAGGGAGCTGCCTAGGTAGACTGCAGAGAGGGACAATCTTCAATTATTACAAGGGAAAAACCTGAAAAGCTTGTCAAGGGGGGGCAGGGATTTCATTGTTTTCATAGGAATAAGAGTGTCCCCTTCTGTTATCTGTCCAGTCTATGGACTGCATTCCACATCTGAGAAGAGATTGTTTACAGTAGGTAAAAGGGGCGGGAGGGGGAAACTTTGCTTGTGAATATCTCATAAACCATAAAGGTTTGAGAGATAAGACTTATATCATTCTTCATGTTTTTTTAATGCCTACAAAATATAATAAAGTTAAAACGAAGTATTACTATCCCTTTAAAGGCGAACTTTCACCTAAAATAAAAATCTAACCATGGGTTATAATCATTAAAAGAAGATTAGTGCTGGGTATGTTTTTTTTGTAACTCACCTACTAGTGGAGACATTTAGCCTTCAAAATCAGACATTTCCGCGTTCTGCGGGACCCTGAGGATCCTGAGGCGTCATACTGGATATACAGGGTCCCGCAGAACGTGGAAGTGCTCGATTTTGAAGGCTAAATATCTCCACTAGTAAGTGAGTTACAAAAAAAACATACCCAGCGCTAATCTTCTTTTAATGATTAAAACCCATGGTTACATTTTATTTTAGGTGAAAGTTTCCCTTTAATCAGTTTGGACAAAACTTAAATATTCTGTGAGACCTCAACTGATCTGAGAAACAAACTACTGATGTTTCACTCATCGCTACTTGTTATGTACTTTCTCCCTATTGGACACTAAAGGTATCAACTTTAAATCATAAATGTTAATTTAGCATTACAGTCATATTTTGCCTTTCATAAATCTGGGACAAAACAACTGCCACTCAGATTCCAGTGAAATTGATGGGGATTTGTCTTTGGTGTGTAAGGTCCAACTGTTTTGCTGTTCACTTGCTAAAATTTTTTCTTGAGACATAGACATATACCCCATTGACCACACTGGGGGATGTACTGATCAACATGCACATGCATTTCACCTTATATATGTCAACATATATGACAATTAGAAAATTAGAAAACTAATTAAAAAAAAACACAAAAAACAACACAAAAACAATATGCAGCAGGATCAATGCATGGGGAAAAAACGCATGCAAATACAAAGAAAACAGAATGTTCCTAGTGGAAAAATAATGATACACTTTGCACACAAAAGCACAATATTTGGCTTCACTTGTCAGTGACATAAGGATTTGACACTATAAGAAAAATAACAGGAGAGGGCACAAAGCACCCACTAACAAAGGAAAGCAATCCATTGTTACTGGCACACACGTAGGCTCATTCAGTAAAAGACATCTTCATCGTCAACTTGATACATAGTGTAACAATGCAATCTGATCAATACATGCGTTCCATGCTACAATAGTGAGATGCAATTTTTATAGATAAATGCTTTTTTTTTTCAAAATTTTTAATGTTCTCAAGTACATGTTTTAGGTCCAGGCATAAATAAAATATATAGATAGATAGACTGATAGATAGATAGATAGATAGATAGATAGATAGATAGATAGATAGATAGATAGATAGATATTTTGTATGGGCTAAAAAAAGTGGAAGAATTCTGGGGCAAACCAGTTGCACTATAGGGAAGACCTAAAAATTCTAAAACTTCCCATGTTCTTATATGGATAGTAACACTTAATATTTAAAAAAATAAATGTTGTAGAATTTACCCTCCTGAGTACAACAAGGTTACTTCCACTGCTGAGAGATGTTTTATTCAAAAGTTATTGCAGCTCAAACATTTTTTTTTTTAATCTGCAATATCACAGTAGCCTGAAATTGTACAGTGGCGCTGTTTCTACACCATCCTAAGGACAGCTCTGGTCAGTTGACCATAAATCTCCATAGGATGGTGTAGCAACAGCGCCACTGTACAATTTCAGGCTACTGTGATATTGCAGATTTAAAAAAATGTTTGAGCTGCAATAACTTTTGAATAAAACACCTATCAGCAGTGGAAGTACCCAGGAAGATAAAGCCTACATTTTTACATGCTAAGTGTTGTTATCCCTTTAAATGGGGATTTTAACCTCTTGAATGTTAGTGAGGTCTCCAACACATTGTGAAGCATTCTCGGGGTTAAAATACCTGTTTAAATCAATAAGAATGTTTGTTTTTCCCCTATAGTGCAAATGGCTTGCCCCAGAATTCCTCCACTTTCCTATTGAACATACGGCCCCTAGAGTCATGTGCACAATGAAAATATTAGCAATTACTGGGCAGACCAGCATGACCCTAGTGGACAAATAAACATTTTAATGGATTGAAATGGAGCTTTTAACTCTTTCATAGTTAGAGATGTTTCCAGTTAATTGCTTAGCAATGTATGGGAGACTTCTGTAGGACTCAAGGACTTAAAAGCACCCTTTAAATGAATGGAGTCTTTTATTTGTTGAACATAATGCACTTAGCTTGCCCCAGAATTGCTCTACTTTGTAAGTATGGCCCATTTCAATGATGATGATGATGAGAATTGTAGTTCTTTAGAATTGAAGGGCCACAGGTTGCTCAGCCCTGGTCTAAACCAGCTCATTTTCATGTCAGTTACATGTTGTAAACTGGGTTATTTGGGTTATTTGGAACGTAAGGAGTAAGAAACATGTTTTCATTGCCAGGATGCAACAACTTGAATCACAAAACTGATTTATGTATGAATGTATGTACGTGTGTGTGCATTATAGAGCCCGATAAAGCTTCTATAGTCAAGTTTGAATGAAGTGTCTATGTTATTTGACATTTTTATTTTGCCTATAACTTTTGATTGCAGCAGCAGCAAAATTGGCTGAAAGTTTGTATTCCAGGTCAGAGTGGCAGCCCCTTCAAACCCTGTAAGTTCCTTAAAAAAATAGTTGTGTCATTTCTGAGTACCAGACTGCTAAAAAAATACATTTTTCCCATTTGGCGGTATGAGAAACTATAGTCACACCTACAGCCCAAACCAGCCTATGGATTCTCACCAAAATCAGCTGGGAGAAGAGCCCTGATGAGTACATATATTTTGTTTTGTTATAGTTTTTTGCTTGTTTTTTTAAGCTAGTGAATCTGATCAGTATAACCAGTGATATTAACATTTAAACCTGAAAAAGGAAATTATAGTTTATTGACATAACTACTTGGTGCACATGCTCAGTAGAGTGCATGTCACTATTTAGGTTAGTTGAGTTATGGTAGGCTGCCATCTACTGACAACTGATGGAATTGGCCTCTGAGGCGTTTAAGATCTCATCCCTCAATCCTTACATCTGTTACACTTCCATATGTTTTCATAGAGCCCAACATACACTGCTCCCATCCCAGCTTCGTTTCTCTGCTCACTGGTGGTCACCGATCCCAATATGCACTGTCTCACCGTGAGACCTCTCTAGCTTAAATGGGTTAAAATTCCCATTTAGAGCAACATGACTTTTTATTTGTTCCCTGTGGTGCGGCTGGCTTGTTCCAGGATTGCACCACTTTAAGAAAAGATAGATAGATAGATAGATAGATAGATAGATAGATAGATAGATAGATAGATAATACTATATTCAGAGTTATAGGTACAGCACATTTCTATAAATGTATACATATTATTTATTCTTCCAATAATTACATTTTTGGAAAAATAGCTATTTATTTTTAATAATTAATACCATGCAAAACTATATATGCCGTCTTTATTTCCTACAGAAAACTAATTTTTTTTCCTTTCATGACATTTGAACATTTAATGAGAAACACTTATATTGTAGGGTTTTACCTGCTGAGTAATATAAGGGTACTTTCACTGTTGTGAGATGCTCCACTCAAAAATTATTACAGCCCAGATTTGCATTTCTTTCATGTAGTACCTCCATGTCTGCCATTTTATGATGGCACTGTTGCTAGAGCAGTCTATAGAGGGTTATTGTCCGTGGCAGACACCATTCATTGACTGCTGCAGCAACACTTCCACCCTAAAGTTTCAGGCAAACGAAGGTATTGCATGCAAAACAAATTACAATTTCACTTGTGATAATTCTGAATTATGGAACATCTCACAGAAGCTAGATGTGGGAAATGATTGTGTGTGCGTGTGTGTATATATATATATATATATATATATATATATATATATATATATATAAAGTACTGTGCAAAAGTCTTAGGCAGGTGTGAAAAAAATATTGGAAAAAAACTACTTAGACACGCACTAATATAGCAATGATAAATAAAATGTGAGTGTGAAAGCTGCTATAGAATATAATACCTCTTTCACATAAGGAGAGAAGGTTCTGTGCAGGTATTACAAAAATCCTTTGACAATATTCAGTCTTCTAGATGATTGATATTCATGCAGATATAAGTAAAGGTCTTGCTGTTAAACCCTACAATTAATTCAATAAAACCAATCTTTTACATATATATACCGCTAATAAAAATGTATTGATGCATTTCGGAGAACAATGTAATACCTGCACAGAACCTTCTCTCATTTTACTTGACAAAAGCTACAGATACAAGTAATATCAAGTGTAGAGACTATTACAAACATTGTGGATCTACAAACTAAAGAAAAAAATTCCAATATAGACCAAGTGAAGACTGCAACATTAAAGGGATAGTAATGTTTCATAATAAAAGCAGTTCTTATTAATCATCATAGTATTTGGACTTTGGAGAGTGTTATTTCAGTTCTTCCAGAGTTGTAGTTCAAGAGTAATTAAATGATAAAGTATCCCCCTCCCGCCCCTTTTACTGATGTAACACTGCTCAGCCAGAGCAGAAGGGAGGTGCCCAGGTAGATTGCAGAGAGGGACAATCTTCAATTAAGATAAGGGGAAAAACCTGAAAAACTTGTCAAGGGGGGCAGGGCTTTCATTGTTCTCATAGGAAGAAGGTTGTCCCCTGCTGTTATCTGTCTGTTCTATGGACTGCATTCCACATCTGAGAAGAGATGGCTTACACTAGGTAAAAGGGGCAGGAGGGGAAACTTTGCTTGTGAATATCTCTCAAACCATAAAAGTTTGAGAGATAAGACTAATATCGTTCTTCATGTTTTTTTAATGCCTGCAAAATAAAATAAAGATAAAACGAAGTATTACTATCCCTTTAAGTACACCAAACTATAATTTCATGATATAAATATCTATATTTTTTATAAAGGACCGAAACTAGAGTATTAATATCCAAGCTGAACTATAACAAAGTCTTGGTGAATAAATGTATAGAGGTAATCAAGTGAAGAAGCTTGAGATCAGTTTATCCAAATAAGAACATTTCTGAGAAAGGGGCCAGCATTTCACCTGTTAAACTTAAACCTGTGTGTACAGATTGACGTATCCTATTGGCCCTAATAAGTCTTGGTCTAAATATCAAATATAATTCAGTCAAGAGATTATTATCAAGTTGGTGTAGAGTACACATCCTATTAATTGGAGTTACTTTTTAAACTTTTTGTAGTAATACGATTATATGGAATATTCAGATATTTTTTTAAATGGGAGATTTGCTAGAACAGATATTGTGCTTGTATTTTTATTGTAACTATCTATACTGTCTCTTTGAATTTGCCCTGTTGGGCCGACATATTGGGCGCTTTTGTTTGTGCTGCTATATTAGGGCCCTTGTTGTGCGGATATTTAGTGTCCATTGTGGTTGTTTTTTCGGAGACAGAGTGGAAGTGATTTACAGTGTCTGTGGGCACGTTAAGGTTGGACTTGCACTGGTTAATTATCTGGGCTAGCTTTATATCCAGAGTCTGGAGATACGCTGGGATCAGATCTGTGCTCGTTTACTGTCTGGGCTGGTTTTGTACCCAGAGTCTGGAAACTAATATATTTTAGTATATTATTCAAATTGTCTGCCATTCTTTATTATTACAATGTATTTCTTGGAGCCATCCGTGGACCTCCCGGTCATCTCGAAGCTTAACGATTAAATATTTAAGGATTTCATGAGTCCTTCTTTTTCACTTTTTAAGCGCTAGAATATATATTTAGAGACAGGCGTGAAGAAATGCTGTAAAGTAAGGATGCTTTCAAAAATAGACATGCTATCAGTTTATTTTTAACAATTAAAGGGATAGTAATACTTCGTTTTAACTTTATTTTATTTTGTAGGCATTAAAAAAACATGAAGAATGATATAAGTCTTATCTCTCAAACCTTTATGGTTTATGAGATATTCACAAGCAAAGTTCCCCTCCCCGCCCCTTTTACCTAGTGTAAGCCATCTCTTCTCAGATGTGAGTCTGGTTGTATGACAGTACAGATAACAGAAGGGGACAATTTTCTTTGTATGAAAACAATGAAAGCCCTTCCCCCCTTGACAAGTTTTTCAGCTTTTCCATTATCTTAATTGAAGATTGTCCCTCTCTGCAGTCTACCTGGGCATCTCCCTTCTGATCTGGTTGAACGGGGGGGGATACTTTGTTTGTGAATCTCTCTTAAACCATAAAGGTTTCAGAGATAAGACTTATATCATTCTTCATGTTTTTTTAATGCCTACAAAATAAAATAAAGTTAAAATGAAGTATTACTATCCCTTTAACAAAATGATAGTGACTGAACAGAAGAAAAATCTAAATCAAATCAGTATATAGTGTGACCACTGTTTGACTTCAAAACAGAATCAATTCTTCTAGTTACACTTGCACACAGTTTGTTAAGGAACTCAGCAGGTAGATTGTTCCAGACATCTTGGAGAACTAACCACAGTTCTTCTGTAGATTTAGGCACCTCAGTTGCTTCTCTCTCTTCATATATTCACAGACAGAATCAATGATGTTGAGAGCAGGGATCTGTGGGGGCCATACCATCACTTCCAGGACTCCTTGTTCTTCTTTATGCCGATGATACTTCTTAATAAATTTGGCTGTATGTTTGGGGTCATTGTCATGCTGCAGAATAAATTTGGGGCCAATCAGATTCCTCTCTGATGGTATTTAATAATGGATAGGTATCTGCCTATACTTCGCAGCATTGAGAAGATCATTCATTCTGGCCAAATCCCCAACTACATCTGCAGAAATGCAGCCCTAAACTTGCAAGGAACCTCCACCATGCTTCACTCTTGTCTGCAGACACTCATTCTTGTACTGTTCTCAAGCCCTTAGGTGAACAAACTGCCCTCTGCTACAGCCAAGTATTTCAAGTTTTGACTCATCAGTCTGGTGCACCAGCTGCTATTTTTCTGCACCCCAGTTCCTGGTATTTCGTGCATAGTTGAGTTGCTTGGCCTTTTTTCCACATTGGCAGTGTGACTTTTTGGTCACAAGTCTTCCATGAAGACCACTTCTGACCAGACTTCTAAGGACAGTAGATGGGTGTACCAGGATCCCACTGTTTCCTGACAATTCTGAGCTGATGGCATTGCTGGACATCTTCCATTTGTGAAGGTAAGTAAGCATGATGTGTCTTTCATCTGCTGCACTAAGTTTCTTGGCCGACCACTGCATCTACAGTCCTCAATGTTGACCATTTCTTTGTGCTTCTTGGACAGCACATTTGGAAACCTATATGTGCCTTGAAATTTCTGCCTGGGAGAGACCTTGCTGATGCAGAATAACTGCATTGTGTCTTGTTGCTAAGCTCAGTCTGGCCATGGTGTATGGCTTTTGACATTAAACTGTTTTCAGCAACCTCACCTTGTTAGCTGAGTTTGACCTTTCCTTACTCAGTTTTATTCCTCCTACACATCTGTTTCTGTTTCAGTTAATGATTGTGTTTCAACACACATATTTAATTGATGATCATTAGCACCTGTTTGATATAATTGTTTAATAATACACATGACTATATGTCTATAAAATCCCTGAGTTTGTGCAAGTGTACCTAGAAGATTTAAAGCTGTTTTGAAGGCAAAGGGTGGTCACACCAAATAGTAATTAAAACTTTAAGTACCAGGGTTTTTTTTTCGTGTGAGGACCAGAGCCATTTTATTCCCTGAGCCAGCACATGTGAGTAATCACATGTACTGTCTCGCCAAGGGAAAGGCTGAAACTAACTGCTCTGGTCTTGGAAAAGTCAGTTTCAGCCTCCCGGCATGATCACGCCATGCCCTCAGTCACAATGTGATAATTTAACTCATGATATGCCAGAACTACTCCTTAAAGGACCGAAAGTTGTGATGGTTCTGGCATGTCCACGGTCATTAAGAGGTTAATGGATTATATTCCTATACATCAGCAAATGTTGTATATATGATACAATGCATTGAATGTGAAACTGCATGTTACAATGGTGAAACAGGCCTACAACTTAAAGGGATAGTAATGTTTCATAATAAAAACAGCTCTAATTAATCATCATAGTATTTGGACTTTGGAGAGTGATATTTCAGTTCTGTCAGAATTGTAGTTCAAGAGTAATTCAATGACAAAGTGTCCCCCTCCCGCCCCTTTTACTGATGTTACACTGCTCAGCCAAAGCAGAAGGGAGGTGCCCTGGTAGATTGCACAGAGGGACAATCTTCAATTAAGATACGGGAAAAACCTGAAAAGCTTGTGAAGGGGGGCAGGGCTTTCATTGTTTTCATTTAAAGAAGATTGTCCCCTGCTGTTATCTGTCTGGTCTATGGACTACATTCCACATCTGAGAAGAGATGGCTTACACTAGGAAAAAGGGGCAGGAGGGGAAACTTTGCTTGTGAATATCTCTTAAACCATAAAGGTTTGAGAGATAAGACATATATCGTTCTTCATGTTTTTTTAATGCCTACAAAATAAAATAAAGTTAAAACGAAGTATTACTATCCCTTTAATGTAAGAATGAATACACACGGACAATCTATGGGGAAATACAATAAAAAAAAAAGAACCATACCCAGTTTGTCATCATTTCATCCAGAGAAACCATACCATCCATCAAAATCAAAATAATCAGAGGAAACTTCAGAAATATGAAGGAGACTAAGACATCTGAAATTAAGATGATAAGTTTTTCATCATCAAACATACTGGACTAAATAAGGACTTGGGACTGCACTCACACTACCCAAACTTTATATAACATTTCCTTCTATTTATCTTATTTTAGTTCATGTTTGCTCATCTTCGTCATATAATTTTTTCTTCCCTTACATTTGTTACATTTATTTTATGCACTATGGATTTATCTCTATGTCTCTGTCGCTCTCTCTCTCCTTGCCTGCCACAATCCCCTGCATTCCACTTGCCATGAACTTGATGTGATTTGTAGCTTATCAGTTTATGTTTTCCTTAGGTAGGCATTTAATGTATGTCTCATTTTTTAAACATTGTATGCTTCTGAATGCAAGCTAGTTGCTCTCAAAATCTTGCAATTAAAATTGAATGTTAGTCCAATAAAAAGGTATTATTATATACAGCAATTCTCATTCATTTGGCATCTATACCACTGGACTAATACTTCTATCCTATCAGAATCTGATGAAGGTTGCCAAGTGCTAATGAAAAACGTCAGGCTAAACAAAGACTCATTTTATCATCTGTTTCAAGACCTGAGAGTGCTACTTCCATCTTCGGATATTTCTACAAAATTAGGCTGGATTACAGGCACCCAGGCAATCAGCTTACTAAACGTGAGTGCTTCTCTACGGATTATATATATATATTTGTATGTCATTTTAGTTTGTTTCCCTTTGGAAAGTTTTCACTATTTCATGACCATATGGAAACTTCAGGGGGTTATTCACTAAGGCATGATAAAGAGGTGATAAAGAGGTGATAAAGCGGAGATAACATCTCCAGTGATATCAATTCTCCAGTTCCTATGTTATTCCATGAATCCGGTCTCAAACATTTCTTAAATTTTGGAGATCTTAGTGCATAGGCTCTATAGACATAGGAATTGTAGAAGTTTTATCACTGGAGAAGTTATCTCCGTTTTATCACCTGTTTATCATGCATTGGTGCATAACCAGAGTTTTAGCTTCACTCTAACTGTTTGCATATCTGTATTAATTAAATGCCCTGAAGTCTCTGGAACTTTGGTGATCCCTGTAATGTGCATTTATAGCTAGAATTATATGCAGTTTAGAAAGTCACTCTTTTTAATGTATAGCTCTTTATATAGATAGTTATCTATATACAGTAATAGAGATGTGTTTTTAAGTAGTTCTGTGAATCAGGAATTTGTGTGAAAAGGGTAGGCACAACGACTGGGGACTACACCTCTCAACTACAGTTGGAGATAATGAGAATTTGCAGTCTCCGAGAGCTGGAGAGCCACATATTGAATAGCCTTGCTCTGAGGAAACCTTATTTATGAGACTCAATTGACATGCAAATGTGTTAGGTGGGACACACAGACACAGATGCATTAACCCTTTGAGTTCCAGAGGGGTACACAGCGCATTGCAGAGAAATGCGTTGCACACCTCTAAGGCATTCAAAGGTTTAAGAAGAAATGGAAAAATTTTGGGGCAAACCAACTGTCCCACAGGGAGCAAACAATAATTCCCAACATTCCCAATGCGTTAAACAAGGCTTTTAACTTCTTAAATGCCAGAAACGTCTCCAGCATTCAGAGGATTACAGGAGAATTAACACTTCCTAATAATACCCAGTTACCTTACTTTGGCCAGAAAATGCTAATAGCCCCTATGCATTTCTCCCTTGATCCTTGTTTCAAGATATAATACACTTAATTAGTCCTGGATGTCATGTCCATGGAGGCAGACATGACAGATGCTAGCAGGGCCACTGGACCATGATAATCTTAACTCTTTAATCCCTTAATGACCGGCCATGTGGACGGAAGTTAAGGATCAAAGAGCTTTTTTTTTTGCTAAATGAACTCAGGGGTCCCCGAGCAGCGTGTCTCCATGCAGGGACCCCTGAAATCCAACTAACGCAAGTTTATCCATGACGGGCCTGGCATGTCACGTGTCCGTAAGCGGTTAAGGACTAGAAGGATATTCAAAGCATTGTTTCAAAATATGCTGCGCACCTCTCTGGTCCTTAAAAGGATAAAGGAGCAGTAAACTTTTTTAATGAAAAACTATATATTGTAGGGTGTTTCCTGTTGAGTTAAATAAGGGTTCTCCCACTGCTGAGAGATTAATATTTACAGGGTTATTACATTTTAAACCCATTTTTTTACATTAGTATTGCCCTCTAGTGGTCAAATTCCAAATAGTTATTCTGTTACATTCTAATGGAGAGGTAAGTCAGTGACATTGAATGTTAGAAACTGCCGATCACTTCCTGTCTGCTGGAACATTCAGAATGTCAACGCACAGCAATTCACTTCCTGATTATCTGAACCTTTATAACTACTGAATAAAACAACCAACAGCAGTGTGTGAAACTTTGTTTTACTCAGCAGAAAAATATCTATAACATATAGGTTTTCATTTAAAAACATTTACTACTCCTTTGAGTATGCTCATGGACTTTTCATGTCATAGTTTGAAAAAACTACCAGCAGCTATACTGTTCACCTCCATGAACATATTTTTCAGGACGGTTTGAAGGTGTTATCTCTTGAACAAATGCACAAGGGCAAAATCCACAGGATCACTCTGGATTTTGGTAAACGTGGAGTTATTATTAAGAGGTATTCGTTTTCTTTTAAGCACGCAAAAGACCATTCCTTTTGTAGTTTCACCTAGGTATAGTTGCAGCTCATTATCTTTCAAAATTCCCAGAATAGTTTGGTAGAACAGTTATGCAAACTACTCTAATGTTCCAGAACATTAATGACCTTCCACTAAGGAGGGAAGCAGCTACCCTCAGTAATGTTTTGTCTTTTCTTCTGTTTTTTCTTCTTTTTTTTTTTTTTTTTTTTTTTTTTTTTTTCAGGGGCATCATCAAAGGTCTGGAAAATTTGGAAGTTTGCGTGAGAGTCTTTAAATGTTTACTGGAACTCTTTAAAACTAATGAGATGCAAAAATTCTGAATACAAATGAACTCATTTGCATGTCTCATTTGCTTCTCGTAAACTGGGTTTCTGTAAGGAAAAAAAAGGAGTGTGCAGTATCCTTTCACTGTAACCTGATTCACAGAACTGATTTATTGCGGATGATACATTTAGTGAAAAAACAAACACATCTATATACTTCTGTGTGTGTGTATATCTGTGCGTGTGTGTGTGTATATGTGTGTGTGTGTGTGTGTGTTTGTGTGTGTGTATGTATATATATGTGTGTGTGTGTGTGTTTGTGTGTTTGTGTGTATGTGTGTGTGTATGTATATATGTGTGTGTGTGTGTATGTGTGTGTGTATGTATAGATAACTCACTATTTGGGGCAAGGGTTGTCAGTTGTTAGACCTTCATCTGTTGGAAACTAGAGCTCCCATCGTCTTCAACATCTTGGGCACTGTAGTCCCCAACCGCTGAAGGTCCAACAACTGACTGAACCTGATTTAAAGGGATAGTAATGGATCTTTTTAACTTAATTTAATATTGTAGCTATTAAAAAAATAAAGTAAATGAGGCCAGTTTTATCTCTCAAACCATTATAGTTTGAAACATATACAATTACAAAGTTCACCTCTCCCTCCCCTTTCACTGACATCAGGCTGTAGTTTACAGCAGGCAATCCTGGTCCGCAGACCGTACGATTGCTCTTCAGCAGAGCCGAAGTAGCGCGATCTAAAGAAAAAGCAATACTTCATTGGAACGGTCTACAAAGTGTGCTTGCAAATCAGGCACACTTTGTAGACCATTCCAATGAAGTATTTATTTTTAGATTGCACTGTTTCGGCTCTGATGAAGAGCCACCATACGGTCTGCAGACCAGGATTGCCTGCTGTAGACTAGAGCCTGATTGCAGTGAAATGGGAGGGAGGGGGGAACTTTGTAATCATATATCTCTCAAACTATAATGGTTACAGAGATAAAACTGGCCTCAATTACTTTATTTTTTAATAGCTACAATATTAAATTAAATTAAATAGATCCATTACTATCCCTTTAAATGATAAAGAGATCAATGAATTACAGACATCTCTAGTATACAAGGGGGGTAAAAAGACTGAAACTGCTAAACGCTTTATATTTCTAGGTAAAATAATTATATATAAAATATTTATTAAAATATATATTTTATTTTACTAATTAGTCTGTGAATACATTTGTGTCCCTGCAATCCTTACATGATAGGAACTGGCTGTCCATGGGGATGTTACTGTGAGTATCATTTGTATGTCATTATACCTCTGACTGGAAAGTTTTAACTTGCTCCGTGAGGCAACTGAAACTTCCGGACGTCTTGCAGAAAATGTCTTTGAAAATAAATGTCTTTTAAACTGCCATTGGGTTCCCTAAGGTTTCTGCAGCTTTGATATTCCCTCCTTTAATATGTAAATGATCATGAATTAATTATATATTTAAATGTGTACTAGTTTTCCCCACTATAGTCTTGTTTTTTGTGAAACAGTACCAGTGTCCCAAAAGTGTCCAAACTAAAACTGACCAGGACTATTAAATGTTCCATATTTCTGCCTTATGAGTAAATATGTGTTGGATTGGCTATCAGATAGCTAATGGATGTTCTTACATAAAGTGGGGAGGCTGCCAAACAGTACTCCTTGCTTTATATTACTTAAAGGGATAGTAATGTTTCATAATAAAAGCAGCTCTAATTAATCATCATAGTATTTGCACTTTGGAGAGTGTTATTTAAATTCTTGTAGTTGTAGTTCAAGAGTAATTCAATGACAAAGTATCCCCCTCCCGCCCCTTTTACTGATGTAACAGTGTTCAGCCAGAGCAGAAGGGAGGTGCCCAGGTAGACTGCAGAGAGGGACAATCTTCAATTACGATAAGGGAAAAACCTGAAAAACCTGTCAAGGGGGGTAGGGCTTTCATTGTTCTCATAGGAAGAAGATTGTCCCCTTCTGTTATCTGTCTGGTCTATGGACTGGATTCCACATCTGAGAAGAGATGGCTTACACTAGGTAAAAGGGGCGGGAGGGGAAACTTTGCTTGTGAATATCTCTCAAACCATAAAGGTTTGAGAGATAAGACATATCATTCTTCATGTTTTTTAATGCCTACAAAATAAAACAAAAATAAAACGAAGTATTACTATCCCTTTAACTTAGAAATAATGGGGACTTTCTGCATGTGGTGTGTACAGATGGGCATTTTTAATCTCATGTGATGCCATTTTGATAAACAAAGGCAACCTGGCATAAACTATGTGATTATCTATGAGACACATCTACAAATCACTATTATAATAAAATGGATTCAAGAGGAGCTTTTTTTGGAAAAAAACATTGACGTCAGTAGTGGCATGGCAATGAGATGTGCAAATCGCAGCTATGTTTTTTGGAGTCAAGGGTATCCCCCTTGTTTGTTTCAAAACTATGGGAGCTTTGTATATAACTGTCTTTTTAGAGGTGGAACACATAAAGCTCTGAAAACTTCAGGTCACCTTGTTATATAAGCTGTAGTTTTCCTGGTGGTTTTGAAAAATTGGCAGTTCCAAAGGGCAAGGAGTCCTGAAATTACTGCAGTGTCATTGAGAAAGTGCAAACTTTCCATTCAGAAGGTATAATAACATTCAAGTGATATTCAAATCAATGTTAATATTTTTCACTCAGATTTTCAAACAGCCACATGAACTGAAACCTGTAATTTCCGTAATATAAACTTTGCAGGGAAAAAAGATGCTGGTAGTTTTTTTCATAGTACTTCTTAGTAATGTATAAACTACTTATTAATATATATAATATATATAATAATATATAATAATAATTTACATGTATATATATATATATATATATATATATATATATATATATATATGTGTGTAAATTATTATTTGTATTATTTTTTAATTTTTTTAATCTTTGGGGAGTTTAGACAGTGTGAATTTTTATACATAATAGATGTGTGCGTGCTGCCTGTTTGCCCCAAGGAAGGTCTGTTTGGAGCGGAAAAAGTTTGGAATGGATGAAAATAAACTTTTTCTTCACTTTATTCATCCCGTTGCAGTGCTGTCTCCTCGATCAGTGAATAATTACAGGCTGAAAAAAAAAAAAAAAAAAAAAATATATATATATATATATATATATATATATATATATATAATATATATATATATTTAACCCCTTCACATCCGATGATGTACCCGGACAGTCACGCTGGTCCGGTACTTAAGGACCAGTGACAGTCCTGGCACATCATGGAGTCACGCCGCTCCGGAAACCCAGAACCGGAAGTGATGAAAAAAAAAAATCCCTGTGGTCCCCAAGTGCCGGCCGCACGTGCATGTGCCGGTCGTTAAGGGGTTAAAAATTATTTGTATTATTTATTTATTTATTTTACTCTTTGGGCGGTTTAGACAGTGTGACTTTTTATACATAATAGATATGTGCGTGCTGCCGCACATGCACATGCATATATGTTTGTAAAATGTTATCTATACACATAGAGACAAATCATTTTATTACTTTATATATTAAAATATATATTCAACTTTACATTTTAAAAACCAGTACTGCAGATTTGTAGAGCAAGTTAATATGCCTCTGGCAGAATAAGAGTGCTGCTCAGTCTTTTCTATCTGGAAGATATAATTGTAGTGCAAATGCATTTGTCTGAACAAAGAATTTCTGTGTCTTTTTAGTTCTGATTGTCCACCACATACCTGTGCAATGCACTGAAGAACTCTCTAATTATCACAGGATTAAAAGCCCATTTAAATCTAGGGGAATTTGGTGCAGTCATGTGTTCATTTTGGTGCAGTTGATTAACTCTAGAATTACTCCTGAGTATATCACCTTCATATTGTCAAAATATGGACACATGTCTTGGCATCAATATAGATTATATATTACAAGGCTTATAATACATTTGTTTTGTAAAGTATTATTTAGTGCACTGATTATAACTTTATAAAGCTGTTTATACCATCTAATGTATCTACAAAGTTTACGAGAATCTAATGTTCTGTATGATTCAAGTTTACGAAATACAAAACTATTGTATAATTGCGATTGGAAAATGAAAACAACTTAGGATCTGAATATCATTTATATGTCATTTTAGCTTGTGATTTGAACCTTTGCACTTCTCCTGTGGCCTCACAGAAAATGCAGTTCTCCAAGTGCCTATTTGAGCTTATGTATCAATGAAATCAATTAGCAAATGAGGAGCTAAACAGTTGGACAATGTGGTGAATATATGAATTGGTCGTTGCAGGTAATTTTCTGCACAGACATTGGCGTTGTAATCATGTGACTGAGTACCTGGGTGTATACTAGAGTGTATGATCACTTTAGTGCAATTTGAGCAAGTCTTCAATGCCAGATCTATAGTATGAGCAGGAAAATGTAACTTATGTCTATTTCATATGTATCTCGTACATAGTAACAATAAGCAGAAGACTGGAACTCACTGAAACACCCATACACTTCCCACACTGTCCTCTCCTTAGTGCTAGTGTGGTATAGATGGCAATTTTCAGTAAATGGTCATTAGGTGCAAAACTAAAGAATTGGCTCTTATTTGTGTTTGAAATGATCACATTCCAACTCAAACGTATTAAATAAAAATTTCCAGTGGTGCAATTGTTTGTCTCCAGATTTACTAAGCCAATTTACTAATGATAATGTACTATTCTGTGGTCTGTGGTGACTTGATGGTATTCTCTTTTAAAGTTTCTTTCTACTGACGAAGCTGTTTATTTTATAAATACCACAAAACCAATAATATGAGGATAAAAAATATTAAATCAATAACCATACAATGGCTAACAATTTTCAGTTTTACATGAATTTTAGTTAAAATTAAAATATAAAAATATTAATTTTTTTGCAACTGATATCTTAGGCTCAGATTATCAGTCGAGGGAGTTCTCATTAGGACGTATGTATTAAAACAAATGTTTAGGAAATGAGGCACCTTCCATTTAGAAAAGAAAACTGCTATTTAAATCAATGTGGCTTTTTTATTGATAATTTGGGACAAGGCTATAAATAAATATTCCCCAAAGCATATCTAAACATGAATAGTTCCCATATTTCCATTGATTTAAATGGATTTTTTGAACTTTTTGAATACTAGCAAGGTCTCCAATGCATTGCTTTGCTTTGAAATGCACTGGAGACCTCAGCTAACAATCAAGGGGTTAAAAGACTGCTTAAATCAAATAATATTTTTATTGTTCCCCTGTGGTGCCGTTGGTTTGCAAAAGTCCTGTTTACTTCCAATCAGAAATAGAGAACTAGAGTAAATGGAATTTGCTATGATTTGAAGGTCATTTGAATGTCATTGTGGCTTGTAATTGGAATCCTTGCACTTCTCCCAGGACCTCACAGAAACTTCTGTTCTCCATGCAGTCACTGGCTTGGAAAATCCTAGTCCACTACATTACCGTCACTTCAGTGATTTATGTGATTGAGATTTTAATATTTATATTAATGCAAATTATATATATATATATATATATATATATATATATATATATATATATATATATATATATATATATATATATATATAAAGGAGGGTAGCACCAGTGGGACTTAATGAAAAAATGTATTTTATTATATATAAATGGGGAAGGCTGATATATTAAGAACTAGTACAATTCTGCAGCAAACAAACCAAATGGACCATAGGTGACAAAAATTTCCATATTCCCATTCATTTTAATAAGAATTTTGACCTTTTAATGCTAAAGATGTCCAAAAAGCATTATATTGCAATGCATTGGAAATCTCCATTTAAATTATTGAGACTTTTCCTTTGTTCCCTATGGTGCAGTTGATTTCTCCCTGCATTGCTCCAGTTCCTCTTAGTATATCCAGTTCCTCTTAGTACATCAGTCTTATATAAGGGTGAGTGTATAGATGTGATTTAGATTTTATATCAGGTTAAGGGAATTGATTCCCTAGTCCTACACCTGCCTAAAGTCAATTTACTAAGCTACCAAAGTAAAAAATTCTCCCTTTTAGACAAATCAAAATGTTAGGTTAAAACATGTTTTCTTAAACCCTCAACGACTACATGATGTACTATGAACGTCATGGTGCTTAAATACTTAAGGACCGATGACGGTCATAGTACCTCACATACTTTTTACTTACAGCGCTCCACCGGTAGCGCTGTAAGTAAAAATAGGACCTAAAATTGACCGCTCAAAGACTGGCGTGATCTCTTTCAGGCCACAAAGCGGTGCGCTGATACATGCAACAGGTCACATGTACCAGCACATCGGCAAGGATCAAAGCGGTCCTTATGGGATGGACACGTCTCAGGACCGCTGGTCCTTAGGGGTTAAATCACTTTCGTCAGGAATACTAGTGAATGTGCTGTTTTTCTTGCTTTGCAATGCGTTGGATATATCTCTGGCAATCAAAGGATTAATCAGCAACAATGAGTGGTAGGAGATTCTCTAGTTTCTCTCTCTCAGTTTGTCTATCTATCTATCTATCTATCTATCTAAATTCTACACATTTTTACTTATCTGTTATTACTAGTCACAGACTGGGTGATTAGTACACTTTGCAGACCATTCAAGTGAAGTAACTCTTTTTAAGTCTTTCACTATCAACTCTGCTGAAGAGTCTCAGACTGTCCTGGGACCAGATTCCCCTGTTGTCAGTTAGATGCTGACATCAGGGAAAGGGTTGGGAGGGGGAATCTTTTGATGTGATTATCTCTCAAACCATAAAGGTTTGAGAGATAGGAGTGGGAGTATTTAGATTAGTTTTTTGATAGCTACAATATTTTATGTTAATATTTTCTCACAATACTATCCCTTTAAATGGGGATTTTAATCATTATATGCTAGAAATCACCGTGCAATGCACTGGAGACTACTAGCAATGAAGTGGTTAAAATATCTGCTTAAACCAGTCAGAATTTATATTACCCACATGGTACAATTGATTTGCTCCAGAACTGCTCCATTTATGCTTAATAAATTAACCTCTGTATGTAAACAATTGGGGGAGGAAGGAGGATTAAAATGAGGGGTAAGAGAGGGGAAGGAATCCTTTACCTCCAGAATCATGGGCAATCTGGGGCCCTCCCATTGCTGTTGGACTAAAACTTGTATCACCCTCAGCCTGCCAACATGTAGCTGAAACTAATGAGAGCTGTAATCGAACAGCTAATCAGAGCAAAGCAGAAGCAAATATGCTCGGATTCACCATCATTATTGCATTCCCTGGTCCTGGATGTACTGGAGCTGCCATATCTGAACACCTTGACCATTCAGTGTAACACTTAGTGGACCAGAGGGTTGTGCAATTCATTGAGCACCCCTATGATCATCAAAGGTTTAATGAGATTATTGACTACCCTGTGCAAGCAAGGTCAAATTCATGAATGGGCATATCCAACGGTTACAGGGGACTTCCTGTTTCTATTGGCCTCATCTTGAGTTCCCAACAGTTTTACAGAAAGGACCAACATATTTCTGTGCTCAGATGGTTACAGAGAAATGAGACTTGTCTGGGTGCACAACACAAAATGTGGCTGCTTTTCTCAAAAATAGGAAGGGAAGAAGCTGGAGGCTAGAACTAGACTTCAGGGGATCCTACATATGTACCTATATTTGTGGACCTCCATTCGCAATTCCTCTGGTGACCTCAGGAGTTCTTAAAACTGCCCTGGGTGCAAGTGTCCTGACCAGACAGACCGTCTTCCTACAGTGCCAGTCTGGAACATGTCTAGTTTTGTTGTCTTGACAGGGAATGTGGTCAGCTTGTTAACCCTTAAGAAGCATGCACACACCTCCCACACATTGTTAAAAAATGCTTTGATGACATTTCTAGCATCCAAGGGATTAAAGTCCTTTATGCATCTCGTTGGCTTGACAGACCTTATTGTCCAGCCAATGTGTGCCAGTATCTGAATGTCCTGAACATGTGAACTAAATCATATGCCAAAGTCTTATTAGAAATATTGATGTGGGAGAAAAGACGGGCCCCATGTGAATTTTTCTCTTAGGGCCTCCAAAAACCTAGAGCCGCTCCACACAAGTTCTTTCTCAATCAGGAGCTGGAAGCAATTTTTTGACTTATACTTCCATAATGTCAATTTACTTTGCTATTTCCACCAAAAAGTCTTTCTTTAAAGGGATAGTAATACTTAAAATGTAAAAAAAAATATGTTGTAGGGTTTATCCCCCTGAGTAAAACAAGGGTATTCCCACTGCTGAAAGGTGTTTCATTCAAAAGTTATTAATTTTCAAAGTTGAATTTTTTAGGTGCAATATCACAGTGGCCTGAAATTGTACAGTGGCGCTGTTGCTACACGATCCTATGGACAGCTCTGGTCAGTTGACCATAAATCTCCATAGGATGGTGTAGCAACAGCTCCACTTTACAATTTCAGGCCACTGTGATATCGCACCTAAAAAAGTCAACTTTCAAAATTAATAACTTTTTAATGAAACGCCTTTCAGCAGTGGGAGTACTCTTGTTTTACTCAGGGGGATAAACCCTACAACATATTTTTTTTTACATTTTAAGTATTACTATCCCTTTAATGTCATTTGTGCCCAGGGGAAGGCAATGGCGCAGTCTGTGGGCATTTTGTCACATTCCTGTCCTCTATACCTTGTACAATGCTGTGTACTAAACATTGCATAGCAGAAATGGTGTGATCTTACTCCACTTTCCCATTCATGCTATGGGGCACATGTAAATCGCTTACTGCCATTAAAGTCTTTACAATGAAGGTGTGTGTCAACCGGTATGTACTATCGTGATCTGGAGTACATTCCCTGAATCACAGCCACTGGTATTGGAGGTGATCTGCAGTGGAGCTGCTCACGCCACTGAGTGTGGTCTGCTACAAAAACTTGAAACTATTTAGGGACACACCAACCTCACCATAGGGAACAAAGTAAATGTCCATTCATTGAAATGGCTTTACTCCAATTATCTGTGCACTGGGGCACGCCTATGAGGCTTTTGGGGACTAAAGTCCTACTGATATGGAGATTGCCCTCCAGTATGCAGTACATACTTTATACAGCATCCCTTGATGTGCAAGCACTGGTGTTAGAGACTATTGTCAAAAGAGCTGCACTGCAGTTGTGTATAGTGGAGGTTAGTATCAAAGTATATGGGTGTTTCGTAGATTTCTGTTTTTCTGAGCCTTGTTTAATTCTTTAAGGATTCTAACCCCTATGCTCTACACCCCTATGGTCTGTAAACGGCTAACTCCATGAAATAACAAGACACAGAAGAGATCTGTATAAAACAACTCAATTTTCCTGTGCACTCTATGCAGATCATGTTCAATGCCTGCTCACATTTAAATCTTAATGGCAGTTTATGTTCACTGGTATGCACTAATGTGCTCATACACACTCATTTATATCCCAGATTGCAAGTACACAATGTCTTAGTGCAGAAAGTAAGCCACTCTGGTGGATTTTGTACATTCCCTATTACATGTTTACATTTCGTTACTACCCAACCATGTTTACTTCCAAGTTGAAAGACATTTTAGTAACTTGTTATACAGCTTTGAAACTCAAACCTGCTTGCACAAGAGATGTATTCCTTTCACTACAACTATTAGAGACCTAAGCTAAATATTTGTTCCATAGTCAACTACAGGTGATTTAAGGTATAGTTGTAAAACATACCATTTATTGCATATAATAAAATCTCAAAAGAGGAACCCATTTAGTTCCTGTGCCAATTAAACCCCATTACACAATATAGCTGTCTGTTAATCATACAGTGTTGTAGTTTATAGTTCATATAGCCAGATAACTTGTTTGGTTAATGCACCAGTTGTAGAATCTGTTCAAATCTCTGGGTCACATGTCCTCTAGTCCTGGAAAGGTCCGCTCAGCCTCTCACCCTTCTGAGGAAGATAAAATTAGTACCTAGGACATACTTAATAACAAAAAACAATATTAATTTATCCTTCCTGGTAAAGTACTTCAATACAAGTATATATATTCTGTACACCTATAGAATAAACAAATGTATACATATATTTGTAACTAGTATGCAGATATGTAGTTAAAATGAACCAGTGCATGGAAAGGTTGGATGTTCCAAGTGCCCTTTTGTCCTTGACTGTAGAACATTTGAGTGGAGTCTGCATAATGGTTTGTTTACACTGCACAAAGCCACAGAGAGGAAAGGTTTATAAAGAAAAGAGGCCAAAGTAGTGGTTAATTGACATCTTGTATCACAAGCAGTTAAAACTCAATTCTTAAAGCACTGGCAACACTGATTGCTACCATTTATTTTGTATACATTCAGTCTCCACCAGTTTACATAAAATAATAAAGTCTTATGGTTAAACATGCATTGTGGCTATTCTATAGCTGGATTCAAACGCCTTATGGGTTTGTATTTTTCACTTGAAAACATATGGAGCCATCTAGTGGTAAATAATCCATATTGCATTACTTTGATCCATGCTGTCAGATTTCTTATGTATTATGGGAAGTGTCTAACTCTGGTTCACAACCACGGTGCCATGGCACTTTGGTGTGCCCTGGGTACCATGATTTATTTTCTGAAGACTGCCAGAATTGTGAATATTTGTGTTTCAGATACATAATTATCCAAACTGTTATGCCCAATATACTAAATTTGTCATTACATGGTAAACCTTAAGAATAACCATATATTATGCGTTTTGCTCCTCATTATACCCATAATAAATGCCATATAAATGTTAGGAGTGCCTTGAATATATTAGATTGCGTGTTAGGGGTGTCTTGAGTAAAAATCGATTGAGAACCCCTGGTCTAACTAAATCAAACATTGAAATAGCGTTCAGGTATCGATTTATCATTTAACCGTATTTTACTATGAAACCAATATAATTTATTGTTTAGAGGAAACGTGATTTTGGAAATAACTGGCGCTAAGCACAATGTATTTCCCAGCAAATAATAGATTTAACCCTTTGAATGTCAGAGTTGTTGCGCTGCATATCCTTTTGGCACTCGAAGGGTTAAGACATGGAGTTAAAATTCATATTCTTCATTTTTTTCATATTTGATTTTGTTAATGCTAAGGACCAATTCACGTTGTGTAGAGCAATTCTGGAGCAAACCGACTGCACCTTAGTGATCCAAAAATATTCCCAAATTTGTCAGCGATTTCACTGGGGCTTTTAACCCTTCAAATCCTAGCGCAGTCTCAAACGCATTGCTTCGCATTCACGGGTTTACAATTTAAATCAACGTGAATTGGTTTTATTTTAATTCATACCAGAATTGTTACTTGTTCTTACAACTGAAACACATTGACCTCCCGGAATATTACATATGTACCTGAAATTGGTTCATTAGCTTGAAAATAAAGCAAAATAACTCCCGTTCGTCCTATTAAATCTGGATATAAATATTTCGTTTTGTAATTGGTACAATTGTGCTGTAATCATTTCATTAAGTTGTACATCTACTAGCACTCCAAAAATTGCAGGGTCATTAAAGTACCTGGTTCTCTTAAGAAAATATAACATTCTATTATTATTAATTCAGTCCAGATTTGTCATTAATTAGGTAAAAGCGTTTTCTTCAATACAAACGAGAAAGACTAGATTCGTCGATTATATTTCAGTTCAAAACATCTTATTGAAATGCTTTATACACTTCTTATATGTTACTATAGTAAAGTTAAAAGGGACTTTTTGGGGTGCTCAGAATTTCATTGTGTCAATCAAACAAACTGAGTGCAGTTTAACCATATGAATACCAAGGGACAACATTGTCGCATTCATATTGTTAACTGACGTTAAACAGAGAAAATATAGTTCCTTTAAGCTACATAAACAAGTATTTTGATAAGTTCTGCATTAATTATTGTTCTAAGATTTACACCTAAAAATATTGGAAAACATGTAGCCTTATTAAGAAATAACTAATGTGTATTATGATTTACATCTAAAAGTATTGGAAAACATGTAATCTTATTAGGAAATAACTAATTTATCATTTATGTTATATCGATTTACAAGCTAATTGAAATGAAAAATCACACCTCAATTGAGCAGATAAATTAAAACCACATGACCTGTTTGATTAACCCTTTGAGTGCCAGAGGGGTACGGAACGCATTGCAAAGCAATGCGTTCCGTACCCCTCTGGCACCCAAAGGGTTAAGCTGATAGCAATCAGCACTGGATATTACTAACACACACACATCATTGTAGTATATGAATAAATGGAGTTTGAATATCCCTGTGGATGGCTTAATCTTTTTTTTATATAAAAGTGTATAATGCAATGTTGCAACAACAATTCTGTTTGAAGTAAATCTTTTATTTGATGTTAAAAATGACACATTTTAAACGGTATGACAGTCTTTAATTGGAACACAGTTAAATGATTCTGCTTACCATGTTCGCAAATTTGAGTTCCAGTGGACAGACAACATATTACTGTGCAATGCGTTTTTACACACCTGGAACAGTCAAATGGTTAACTCGGAGCTCTGTTTCTGACAACAAACATTTATATTAATAAAATATATGTATTAAACATTGCGAAATACAGCCCCCTCTGACACTCAAAGACGATATATGTGTGTGTGTGTGTATGTATATATATATATATATATATATATATTATATATATATATATATATATATATATATATATATATATACTTGTTATGCTAAAATAAGGTTTCTTGAGAACACACCTATTAATTCAATTAACCCTTTAAAGACCGGAGGCGCAAAGCACTGTCAAGCAAAAGGTTGAGCACTGTGACGTCTTGATAAACTCTCATGGTAATTTATAACAACATTTACATGCTGCTGACAGTATTGGGGGTATGACAGTCTTATTAACAATAAGTATAGTTCGGTGAGGCAAGAATGCCCTCAACCCTTTGAGTGACAGAGTGGTACGCAACTTATTGCAAAGCAATGCGTTGCGTACCTCTCTGGCACTCAAAGGGTTAATGCGCTGCCAACATGACTCCTTATTGTTTAGAACAGTACATATCAATAGTTATGTATTTATTGATTTATTGGTGTTTCTGTAAACCATTTGTATTAGATATATATGATAATCACGTCATTACTATATATAAAGAGTGTAGACATGTAGGGCCCTATTCAGAAAAGGTAAATATGTGCAATTCTGGGGCAAACCAAGTGCATCGTTAGGGACCAATAAAATGAATGAAGCTTTTAACCCCTTGAATGCTAAAGAGGTCTCCTCTAAATTGTAAAACAATGAGTTTGAGACATTTCTAGAATCCAGGGGTTAAAACCACCATTTACATCAAAAGAGACGGTGGGAAAATTGGTGCATTTGGAATGCTCCACAATGACACATGTCTACCTCTCTGAATGCAGCCCATAAACCCGAATCTGAATGTCCTGTTTACTGGACATAAGTAATATACTATTGTTATGGATTAATACTAAGTAATTTATTAATCAGTACATCACTGTGCTGAATGTCTGAATGTCATATATATATATACACACACACACACACACATAGAGTTGTCTTGAGAAGGGCTCTGCAATGGAGCCGAAACGTTGACTATTTAATAAACACATAAATGTTTTCCTATCAATAAGACCTGTTGTTTATGGTGGTTTACCATTAACTTCTCGATAGATAGATAGATAGATAGATAGATAGATAGATAGATAGATAGAGAGATAGATATGTATATAGACACACACACACACACACTTCAGTCTTTGCCAGGCCTCCTCACTCAGCAAGTTTTTAACAAATTCGGTATTGTGCTTTTTGTATACGAACTAATGTGTTAATTTCAGCAATTCAGTCTGTAGTGTCTTCTTCTTAGGCGCTTAGAATCAAGAGGAATCCATTTCAATACTCCTTTGGTGCATCCCATCAGACTATCTTACCATGTGACCTGTCCATTTCCATGTTTTGCTCTTTACCATTTCAATCATATCATAATATATGTGTGTGTATACACACACACACAAATATTCAAATACATACATAGATACACTGTGTGTGTGTGTTTGTGTGTGAGCATCTATCTATATATATATATATATATATATATATATATATATATATATATATATATATATATATATATTATTATTATTTAATGTTATAGCACTCAGGCACATACCTTAACAAATAAATATATTTTTTTTTGGAAAAACTAAATATTTGGGAGATTATTAATACCTCATCTCAGTATATGATTTTGTCCTGTGCAGATAGTCGATGCACATAAATATATCATTTAAATAACATATCAAATGTCTCCCTATCCCCTCATTCTCTTGTTACATGCATGTAATATATTGAATTCAAAGTTAAATCATAAACAACCCCATTATGACACTGACATTCAATCTGTACATCTGGTTTATAATCGTATATAATGTTTAAATGTCCCTGTTATTGACAAAAAGATGAAGATAATTCTTTTGCAGACTTCATTGGGCTTTTTTACAGAAGAAAGCAGATTTATTTGAAATGTTTTTCAATTTCATTCTTTGTCCCTGCTCTTTCAGGTTAACCCTTTGGGTGCCAGTTAGGTAATGGATTCATTCTAGAGCAAACCAACTTCAACATAGGGGAGTGATAACATTCCTCAATTTTTAGTTGATTCAAATGGGGTTTAACCTTTTGAATACTATAAACGTATCCAGCGCATTGCAGAGCAATGCATTGGAGATCTATCTAGCTTTCAAGGGGTTAAAAGCCTAACTTGAAATCAATAATACGTTTTATTTTTATATTCTGCTGTGGGGTTGCTCCACAATGACTCCAGGGGGAGATTCACTAAGCAGTGATAAAGCGGTGATAAAACTTTAGAGATCTTAGTGCATTGGCTCCGTAGAATAACATAGGAATTGGAGAAGTGATATCAATGGAGAAGTTATCTCCTCGTTATCACCTCTTTATCACCGCTTAGTTAATCTACCCCCAGTTCCACTTAGTACAACAGTCTCAACATGTCTGTATTTTATGGTGAATTGTGGTGTCCTATTAACCCTTTGAGTGCCAGAGATGGGTATGCAATGCAGAACAAGGCGTTGCGTACCCATCTGACACTCAAAGGGTTATGTTTTTACATCGAAATGATAATAATATTATATTTTTCACTACTAACACCATAGTCATAATAAAAAATAGGATATTAACCTGAGTGCAAGTGGTTTTGCAGTGTATTGAACAAACCCTTTACAACTCAAAGGGTTAAAACAATTTAATCTTAAATTTAAAACCTGTCAATGACAGACTAGGACAAAATATCATAAGATACCCTGATCTGCTCTCATGGTAGATCGTGTGGAACAGTCGGTATATTAAAAACCTTATCACTAGACAGGATATTGCAGTGGGTATGAATGAGAATCTGTAGTGTTTTCTTTAAACAGTTTAATACTGAGCACTATATATTAACCCGCAGGAACATAACAAGGCAGTGCTGATAGGACATAACGTCTCACTCAATAAATCTGAAAGTTTCATTAAAGGTCTCATTCTGGCTATGAGGGGAAAATCATAGTTACATGATAGTCCATCTGTATACACACACAGACACACGTCTACTGATATTCCTAAAGCACAAACACACATTAATACCAACATACCAACACACACATTTATTATACACCTACTGGGTTGGTATATGTATAGATAGATAGATAGATAGATAGATAGATAGATAGATAGATAGATAGATAGAGTGTATATATATATATATATATATATATATATATATATATGTACACACACATATAGTGTATGTGTATTAATACACTCCAGTAAAAACATTACGTGCAGTACTGAGAACTTTCAAATTCGGAGAACCAAGTGCAAATATTTATTTGCCAATGTTTCGCCAGAATTTAGGCCATTAACCAGATGTCATTAATACATAAAACATATAACTCATCCATACACACATCCATTACAGATAGACATATAGACTTGCAGATAGCTACATATACATCTAGACTGAGAGAGAGGGGAAATGAGAGAGGGAGAGAGAGAGAGAGAGAGAGAGAGATAGAGAGATTAAATAACGATTACGTGTGTCGATAAATTATGTAGTTATATAAAGGCAAATAGGCAGGTGTGTGCGTGTGTAGACTATATAAGGAAAACGTCCTGTTGCTTTCAGTTGAATATTTCTATTTTCATGAATATGGAGTTAGGTTTTAACTTGATTCTGTACAAGTTTGAGTAAATACATCTTTAGTAAATTACCCTCTAAATGAGCAATGATCCATTCACGTAAACGTACATAATTCCAGTATGGTTCAGTATCACCAACCTAACGGATCATACACCTGAAATAAACGAATTGACACGAACCTGGGATAGTCATGTATTTTTTCAGTACACTATATGTATTTTTAATAATTCTAGGGTAAACCAACTGCACAATAGGGGGTAAAAGAACACCCCTTTGATTTAAATATGCATTTAACCTCTTGAATGCTAGTGCATTAGAGACGTCTCTAGCATTCAATGAGTTAAGCCCACATTCCAATCAAAGAGAATCTATTTGTTGGTCCTGTGTAGTATATTTGTTTCCTCCAGAATGACTCCACTTTTACATAGTACATCCGCCTTAGACAGTGACAGAAGATCACATCGCCCGGTCATCCCTGCTAGCACATTTGCAGTGTTTACTGAGTACAGGCTGTAATATACAGATTAGAGGGGTGTGTGTTATGAGATTGCTATAGGGGCAATATGAATTTAACTCTTTGAGTGCCAGGGGGTACGCAACGCGTTGCAGAGCAATGCGTTGCGTACCCCTCTAGCACTCAAAGTGTTAACTCCTTAGATGCCTGGGGTACAGGAGGAGAGCTTATGGGCCTCATGTTCAAAACAAAAATGGAAATCTCCAAACTTCCAGTGATTTAATTGGGGCTTTTAACCCCTTGCGTTGGGGACATCTCTTGTATTCAATGGGATTAACCTTTTGCAAAGCAAAGTTAATAAAAGCCATATTTAAATCAAAATGACTGTTAATTTATCCCCCATACTGCCACTGGTTTACCCAAGAATTCAACAATTTTTTCTGTTGAACATAAAGGTCTAAACTCCTGTTTAACTCTTTGAGTACTTGCTCTTGAATGTGCAAGGTGCAAAGTATTTTCTTTAAATTCTAGAATGGCCCCACTAGCAATGAATGAGTTAATTACAAATTGTGGTTTATACGTGTTAAAAAAAGGGTGGGTATTACATAAAGATGATGAGCCTCAAACGATATAAAGCAATATTTAGATGGAAATCAGAGGGGGCCCCATGCCTCAAGAAATGGAGTGGGTTGATAGCTCAGTGTGTTTTGACATCACGTGATTGTGGCTAACCAATGATGAGCTTCTTTGCTACTGCAAACAGATCTGTAAAATGACTCCCCCACCTCACCCACCCCTCCCAACCAGAACTTAGTTTTTATAAACGTACCACAATGATCTAACCTGCTTGAAGGGATAACAATTTCCACTATGCCCAGCACTGGATTTAAGGAGTAATGTGCAAGGCTCTGAGCAAACGCAACCAGTGGGAAATGGAAGGATTGAGAGGAGGAGAGGGCTCTTCCAGTAACCAGTGCAGGAATTTCCTCTCTTCTCCTTCTGTGTTTGGCACTCCCTCCAGCAGAACAGTCCCGGGGCTAGCCTATCCTGGTCCAGAGAGGTCCAACTCTACACGTTCTGAGGCCACCAAAGAAGGTCCAACATGTCCCGCTTCCACTGGGCCGTCTGCCCCCTCTCTGGGTTATGGTTACCACTTTGGGAACGGATACTATAGCTGTCGGATGTCTCATGGTGTTGGGCTACAACAG
Organism: Rhinophrynus dorsalis; assembly: GCA_037306005.1. Lineage (NCBI taxonomy): Eukaryota > Metazoa > Chordata > Amphibia > Anura > Rhinophrynidae > Rhinophrynus > Rhinophrynus dorsalis. Next base: position 185,385,513 of record CM074725.1, on the reverse strand, counting down.
AACCCATTGAAGTCCTCCAGCCATGCCTCCATAGGCGGATTTCCAGTGGAGAAATACATGGACGTGTCTGGCTTGGCTGGTACAAGTGTCCCAAGCTCTGATGTGTCTTCAAGGGCCAAGGAGATGTCTTATTTTCAGGGCTATACCAACCCTTACCAACATGTTCCTGGATATTTAGATATGGTGTCCACATTTGGCTCTGGGGACCCTAGACACGAGACCTACATATCAATGGAGGGCTATCAATCATGGACTCTGGCTAATGGCTGGAACAATCAAGTTTATTGCGCTAAAGACCAGTCCCAAGCTCCACATTTCTGGAAGTCCTCCTTCCCAGGTATGAGAAGTAGGTGGAAGTTTGTTGCAGAAGAACTATTAAACCACCAGTGTAGTCACAGATTATATAGCCAAACACACCTACTTTCACAGCAGTGTATGAAAAAAGACTGAGTTTGCCTTAAAGGTATGAACTTCAGATCTAGTTCACAAGGCCAAGTTTATACTATAATACAGGGGTGGTCAAACGTTTAACCCTTTGAGTGCCAGGGAGGTATCGCATTGGCTTCCTCCTTTGCACTCAAAGGGTTAAGACTGAACCACCATCCCCCCCACATATATATATGTATATATATATATATATATATATATATATATATATATATATATATATATATATATATATATATATTTATTTATTCATTTTTTCCCCCGCTGGTGGGGTATCTCGAAGTTTGCACGCTTTTAGCTACCTGAATACGGGCCAGTATCTGTAGTCTATAGGAAGGACAGCACTCATATCATTAACCCTTTCAGCCCCAGAGCAGTGCTCAACACATTGTTTTGCAATGCGTTGGGTGCCCCTCTGGCACTCAAAGGGTGAAACTATATCTCAATTCATTTCTATCACTTATTGGCAATTGTCATGAACAACGTCCTGCCTGTTAGAATTAAGCCATGTTCTTGATTTTCCGAGTTCATTTCCAGGGACGCCATACTAATATAAGAAAAGACACAGGGCTTTTCTAATGAGCGTAGGACACAAGCCTGCATGAACGGATCCTACCTGCTTGAGTGTCTTGCGGATATCTAAAGCACAGCTTTGCAATGCGTTGGACATCCCTTTGGTACTCAAGCGGTTAACCCTTGTGGATCCAGAAGGAAGTGCAGGAGAAATGTCCATTGCGGTTGCCACCTATGTGGCACTCAGAGGGTTAATTTATTCTAATATATTCATTGATGTCATAATAGACACTGTCTATTGGCAGTGTTAGCACACACATAGTTAACTCTTTGAATGCAAGAGAAGTCTCCAATGCACTGGAAAACACTCTAAGACCCAACAGGTAAAAAATAACCCAGTGTATTCCAGTCTCTGCTTCTTGAACAATAAACACCCTAAATAAATGGATCATACATGTTCAAACGGTAGCTTGTAATGTTACTGCTACTACTACTACAAGTAATAATATTAATTAGTAATATGCCTTGCTGTGGTGAAAGGCAACGTTTAGGGGCAGAGCAGAATATTCATATATATATATATATAATACATAGAATGCAGGTTCCCTGCCCACTGACACAGCTGTACCTCACACACATTTACATGACTGTTCATATTTGTGGTGACCTAACTGTGATTTCTTCTTTAAAATCTAGTTATTATATATTAGATCCATAAAATGTAGTCTTAAACTTGCATTTTTTAATGCATGTGTAGAGTTTTCCATATATATATAGACAACATTTAGTTGTTTGTGCAGAGCTAATACTAATAATGCATTAAGGTTAGTGCTCATTGCTATTCTATTCAGAAAGGCTATCTTATATCAGGCCATTAACAGTCAATAAAACAATGAGATACCCATCATGACTGCTTTTATAATGGAAGTGCTGGATCCCTGAAAAAAGCAAAAGTGAGAGCATCCAGGTAGTGTACATAAGACTAGATTTTAGGCCTCAGAAAGCAAACAAAGAATCTGGACAGGGGTTAGTATAGCGTATAGCCATTTAACACTTTGAGTGTCAGATGGTTATCCAACGCATTGCAAAGCAATACGTTGGATACCCCCCGGCACACAAAAGGTTAAGTGTGTATAGCCATAGATCATTTTCAGGTGCTAGTGCTAGTTTAACCCTTTGAGTGCAGTGTGTTGGCTACCTGTTTGGCACTCAAGGGGTTAAAACTGATATTTCCTGTTCCCCTGTCTTCTATACCCAACTCATTTCAGTTTGGTGAATAGTGTATATCGTGTATATCGTGCTCCAATGAATCCACTGTATATAATACAATGTCCTTACTGATATAGTAGCCAATGTCTATGGGAAGGACAACACCCTGATAATTAAACATATACCACTTTCTACTTTTACCATGGGCCATGAAGGGTTGTTCTCTGCCAGTTTGGAGTTGCTTTCAGGTAATGGAGAGACTTTTGTTCAAAGTGCCAATCTCTTAAAAGGATTGCAAGAGATTAACCCCTTAGATTCTGCCAATCGTAAGCAGGCTGACGTTTGTGTTTGTGAAGGCTAATGGTAGTAAGTTAATATATAATGTATGTCATCAATAAAATCTGTTCCAGTGGGTGTCAGCTGCACAGCTCTTCAGCGCCTCTCCTGTCTAGCATTCAAGGGGTTAAGGAGTGTTTTAAGGTGTAATTATTGAAAACTGCATCCTGCCGTTTAATATTATCGTATAGGTGTTAAATCTTCATATTGCCTCTTTGAAACATCATAATAATTACTCATATATTTCAGTGACAATTATTTTCACTGTGTGTATAGGGAATACATTTTTTCATACTCAAATGTATTTATATTAGGTTATATAATATTTTATTATATTAATCTGCTTGCTATGGTAGTAGTGAAAACTATGGAGTAGGCCATTTGTGTAATTAACCATTTGAGGACTAGAGAAGTATCCAACGCATTGCGTTGCAATGCGTTGGATACCTCTCTGGAACTCAAAGGGTTAAACCATTGCATACCAAAGAGTAACAGCAGCTCATAAAATACATAGTAATATAGTTGACAAGACTGCAAAAAGACATGCGTCCATCAAGTCCAGCCCATGCCAAAAACACCCCTGTTGATTCAGAGGAAGGCAAAAAAACCCTGAAGCCATTTCTAGTTTAGCGCCAAGTGGGTAAAAAAATCCATCCTGACTTCTAATGGCAGTCAGATATTTCCCTGGATCAACAACCTATCTGCATTGAGCCATCTGTCATATTGTTCTGTGCTAAATAGGAATCCATTGCTTTTTTGAAAGCATTTACATTATCTGCAAGTACAAGAATTCTATGGCTTTACCACCCTTACTGTAAAAAAAACCCCTGCCTTTGGTAACCACGTGGATTCTAGGGAGGTCTCCAACACAATGCGTTGGAAAATTCTCTTTTATCCAAGAGATTAAGCAACAGTCTAATACTGAAGACATTAATTGGGATTCAGGACCACTGATTGGCTCATTATCCAATAGAACACTGTGTTTTAGGCACTGTCTAGCAGATCATGCTATGTATGGTCAAGAATATATAGATATATGTAAACAGTACACTTTAACCGCTTGATTGCTACTCTGTGGGTTATACTATTCTATTAATTTATCCTAAATACAAACTTTAATACTAGATGATGATGTGGGATAAATCTATGCGTATATCTACAAATAATCTCATCCTGTTGCTCACCCTAGGAGATGTAGCGTTGAACCAACCAGACATGTGTGTGTACAGGCGTGGTAGAAAGAAGAGGGTCCCTTACACCAAGCTACAACTCAAAGAACTGGAGAACGAATATGCCATTAACAAGTTCATTAACAAGGACAAGAGGAGGAGGATATCAGCAGCCACCAACCTTTCTGAGAGACAGGTCACCATATGGTTCCAGAACAGGAGAGTGAAAGACAAAAAAATTGTGTCGAAACTAAAGGACACTATTTCCTGATCCCTGAAGTTCACTATTGAAGCACAATCAAAACTCACTTATTTTTTCTTTTTATGTTATTTTTTTAACTTTTTTTGTGTCAATGACTTGAAGTAATTTCCCCTTTGAATGCTATGTGGCTGTGAAATGCCCATCTGGCGTGAATTTCTGGAGCGATCTGCCCCATGGCACACGAATACCAATTAACCCACATAGGGGTTTTAAACCTTTGGGTGTCGAAGGGGTGCGCACCTCTCTGGCACTCAAAGGGTTAATCCATTGGATACTAGTGCGCTGGAGAACTCTCTGGTATTCAGGTGGTTAACCCTTTGGGTGTCAGAGGGGTACGCAATGCGTTGCGTACCCCTCTGGCACTCAAAGGATTAAAATCCTCGTTTAACTCTTTGAGTGCCAGAGGGTTACGGAATGCATTGCAAAAGCAATGCATTCCGTACCCCTCTGGCACTCAAAGGGTTAAAAGTGAATCAGTGCCATCCTGGGGGAAACCAACTGAAGCCTAGAGGGGACATATACAAATTCCTCTGGTTGCAATTCTGGGGTAAACCAATTTCACTGTAGAGTTAAATAAAGTTCCACTTCATTTAAATTGGGATTTTTCTCTCCTTGAATGCTAGAGACGCGTCACAAGGCGCAGGAGACCTCTTTTGTGTTCAAGGGCTATTTTAAGTGTCCCCTATGGTGAAGTTGGTTTATCCCAGCATTGCACTGCTTCACTTTTGTACTCAGAAGAGGTGGAGCGCAAATGAAATTATTATTTTAATGACACTTTCAACCTCTTGAATAATAGGTTTCAAACGTATTGCAAGGTTTATAAGCCTATGTTTGAATCAATGGGAACGTTGGCAATTTTCAGTCCTCCCCTGTGTTGCAGTTGGTTTGTTCCGCTTCTTGTTGGTACATGAGTCTCAGTGTGTTGTGTCATAAGTGTGGGACGACAATGTTTTTTTCAACAATTTTTTTTCCTTTCACTTTGAAATTTTTCTTATGGGGCCATTAAGAAAATCGACTGGTGTTGAACTGTAAATTATTTTTACCATAACAAATGTTATATTTACCACCATGACAATTTGTCTTTCCTTTTCTCAGGAATTAATTGCAATAATGGGCTTTTCAGTTCCCTTATCCACCAAAGAACAATGTCATCCCCCATAATCTCGAAAATCTGTAGAATTTGCATGTTCTTTTATTTCTGTATGTTTGTATTAGTGCCGTGAAATTATGGGATGTCCACCCATAGGTGTTCCTATACTGCCAGAAACAGTATTATGTGACATTCTGTTGTATTTGTATATGTGTAGATAATTACAGTCTTTTTTTATTCAATTTTTTTGGGGGAAAGGTAATATTTTCAAAGCTCTCGAGTTTCCATAATGCATTTGTGTTTGTTTAAGCAGGATGAAAATACATAGTATTATTATATACTGAAATAAGGACAGTGTGACATCAAACGAATTTTACATGGACATTTTTATTAATATTTCTTCCCTTTTTTAAATGGCAATCAATGTTCAATCGATTGTTTTTTGTAATTGAAAACCTTGGCAATTACATTTGGTACTACAATTCTACTTTCAAAGAAAATGAAAGAAATATTTTTGTATGAAAATAATTATTGTTTATCAAGAATAATATTTATTGTGAACGTCCCCTCCCCAAGTGTAGATAGATGAAATCTGAACTATGCAAAAACTGTTGCGTTTCTCTTACACTTTCAATATTAATTTGTGACGTCACTGAGGCTGATGTACTAAGGAAAAACTGGAGCAATTCTGGAACAAGCTTATTACACCACAGGGGACAAACCCCCCCCCCCCCCTAAGAAAAAAAAACAAATTGAGTTATTTTTTATTATTATTTATGTTTTTTTTAACTTCTTGATTTCTAGAGTTGTCCTAGGCATCTAAAGCATTTAAGGGATAGCCACATTTAAATGTATTATTTGCCTCGTATGCTGCAACTGTCTTGCCCCACAATCGATCCCGTTCTGCTTAGTACATAAGACTCATAATTGTATATAACAT
>CM074725.1:185364547-185374547 GCA_037306005.1 Rhinophrynus dorsalis | reverse complement strand
TGTGTGTGCGTGTGTGTGTGTGTGTGTGTGTGTGTGTGTGTGTGTGAGACAGGGAGAAAGGGATCAGCTAGCCAGTGTAGTGAACGAGTGTGAGTGTAGTGGATAATGTATGTGTATGTGTATGAAGGTGTAAGTAAGTGTGTGTGTATGTGTAAGGGAGCAGCTAGCCAGTGTAGTGAAGGAGTGTGTGTGTAGTGGATAATGTGTGTTATGTGTATGAAGGTGTAAGTAAATGTGTGTGTGAAAGGGAGCAGGTAGCTGGTGTAGTGAATGAGTGTGAGTGTAGTGGATAATGTGTGTGTATATGTATGAAGGTGTAAGTATGTGAATGTGTGTTTTGGTTCAGAGCAGATAGGCAGGGGCACTTATGTATATGTGTGTGTTTGTGTAGTAAATTAATGTGAGTGTGTTTATATATAGTGTTAAGCTGAGCGTGTCCACATTAAGGTTAAAGATGTGTGTGTTTTTATGAAGGTGTTTGTGTGTGCAGATCTGTGAAGGGGTGTATGTGTGTCTGTTTTTGTTTGTAGAACTGTGAAGGTGTGTGTGTGTGTGTGTGTGTGTGTGTGTGTGAAAGACAAAGAAAGAAAGAAAGAAAGAAAGAAAGATTGATTAGTAAGCTTACAAATGTACATCTTCCACCCCATAAAGAGCCAGGTACACTGGGGCCAGAACCTTGGTATACAACAAATATACTTACAGCACTTCATCTTACAAAGATTCAGACAGCAATGCCTGACAAACAATATATTTTTCATGTGCATTATAATGTATTTTGTGTTAATAAACCACTAGTTTATATATGTATAATAATTGTGCATATCAGTTCGGTATAAGCCCTCTGGTCCTTAATGGGTTAACCACCACTTGTTAGTGCTATGTATATTTGTAAATTTCATAAACAGCCTCTTTCTTTTCCCACTCAACCCTAATTTTAATGACAGATTTCTCTCTAGATTTCAGAATTATGTATTAATAATTTTGGTAGAAAAGAAATACGATTTACATAAATAATATAGTAGCTGAAAATTCAGAAAGTGTATTGAAGAACATTTAAACATGCTTACGATCGGGACTGAAGGTTCAATAAGTGGAGTTATCCTGCCATCTGCTGGAAATTTAGAAAACTACAGCTTCTTCAAAATATGAGAGGAAACATTTTAAACCTTTCTTAGTATTACTGATAAGTGTAATCTCATTAATTACATCAGTTAAACAAATATGCAGATTTTCGAACGGATTTGAAAGAGATATTTCTATATCAAGGTAACCATCATTACTATGGTTATATCGTGTAATAAGGCAATTGTTATAAAACAGGTGGGCGCCAGAATATAAGGAATCACATTTTGCTGTTACTTTATTTTTCTCATCTAACCCTTTAACCCTTTCAGTGCCAGAGGGGTAAGCAAAGCATTGCTTTACAATGTCTTGCGCCCCCCCACCCCCGCACTCAAATGGTTAAGGACCAGGAGCTGTGCAAATAATTACTCCTTGATGCGTGATGCATCCCTCTGGTTGTCAAAGGGTTAAACTTTTATAAACCCATTATAATTGGTCCTTAAGGAGTTAAACTTATTTGAACACATTTTAATTGCGCGATCAAAAGTATTTAATACAGGAGTTACTCAGTTTATTAAAAACCTTAACTGGGTTTGTTAACGCTTTGGTTGCTAGCTGGACCACCATGCCATCAACATAAATTTTCGCTTCCATCTCTGGGAACTGAGTGGTTGGGGATCCATCGGTTTAACTATTTAAGTTCAGGGGGTATGCAACGAAAAGGTTAACAAAAATGAAGAGTAAATTATTATAATTCAAAGACGTCTAAATGAATGATTTAATTAAAATATTTTAGGACGAAATGGTAACAAATTGAAACTATTAAAAAAAGTATTTGGAAAATATGATTTTTTGAGTTGGATAGATACAAGCTCAAAATACAAGTACAACTAATATTCCTAAATGAAACCCTCACATATTTTCTACTAATGTAGTTTTGTATTTCCGGAAACAAACTAAATAGATATATATATATATATATATATATGTATATATATCATAATGTGTGCGTGTGTTGTTATGTAAATACAAATATTAATCCTACCGATGTACTATGCAGCGACTAAATAATAATAGTTTTATTATAGTTTTATTATATAAATATGATTTACATCTATACCTAAAATTGTCAGAAACATATATCAAATATTACTTTCCAAACTGAATCTGCGCCCCGTTAAGATATAGTGAAATATTTTTCTATCCTTTAGAATAATTACAGTATAAATAGAATACTAGGTGTAATCGAATTTATTGTATTTAGCGTTTAACATTTATCGTATAACATTTATTGTATTTAGCGTATAAAACGCTACTAATGTTTCAAAACATAAATATTAATGATAATGGCATTCACAGTTATTAGGGATATTTTCAAATATTTTTATAACAATATTCCCAAATCACTATATAAAAGGGAAATAGTATACTGAATATTAAAACAAATGGAACAGATAATGTGTGTACATATATGTGTGTTTTGTGTGTGTGTGTGTGTGTGTGTGTGTGTGTGTGTGTGTGTGTGTGTAGACAGATAGATAGATAGATAGATAGATAGATAGATAGATAGATAGATACATAGATAGATTAGATAGATAGACAGATAAATAGATATATGTTTAACATATATTATTATACACTATTAAAAAATATTTTAAGCAAGATGAATTTAATAGCATTATTATTTATTTCTTCTCACACTTTAAAACGTTTATTGACCTCAAAAATATGGAAATGTGACTGAATTATATTATGTGTAGGTAAAAATATAACCCTATGTAAATGTAAAAAATATTTAAACCCCTTTCAGTGCCAGAGGAGTGACCAACCATTTGCGTTACCTAAAGATGCTAGAGTCCAGTAGGAAATTCTGCAATAAAACCAATGATCTCTCTATAGATTTGCGATGAAACCAGTGCTATATAAGACAGATCTTGGAGTCCAGCCCATAACCTTCACCCACAATGTCACTCTTTACATGGTGAATGGTGGATGATACGGAGAGTCTCTGATCTGAGCGCAATGCGACAACGCGACAGTGGATTCTTGCGTCTAACGCCACCTTCCAACAGGCAGAAGAGGGAATCATGTTTTCTATATATTCCTTTTGATATAGTCTATTTCTCCATTGTGTTCTCGATGTTTCTTTAGTAATCCAGTGCGGTGTGTGCGGATACAGGAGGGGATACAGGAGCGGTTTGTGTGCCATCTTCTGGTGTAAACACTGCTTACACCGGTCTCAAGTGCAGACAGATAGGCGCAGACATCCTTTATCCAGCCCAGAACTTGAACCATTTGAATGTCAGTGTTACACATTAACACTTTATTTGCCATGCAACACATTTATATTTCAACGGGGGGCGTGATTATCAAGGAAGACGTCACTTAGATTAAAAACAATTACACCATAATTATCCAATAAAAAACTCCACCAGCAGTCAATTAGATTTGTTTTTTTTGTGTGTGTTTTTTTTTACAAATATGATGCAAAATTATGAGTGCTTCTGTATTTAATGCTACATTTTATTTAAATGTATATTTCAAATAAAATTACTGAACAAATCAACATTTTAGCATAAACATTTTGTTAGATAGATAGATAGATAGATAGATAGATAGATAGATAGATAGATAGATAGATAGATAATAGGGCAAGAGTCGATGTTCCTAAAATAATAGGCACAATAAAATAAAATAATGTTGATAGGGGAAGTCCACTACACTGAGTGTTATGAAGAAATAGGACCAATTCTATAGCCAATCCAGAGCACCAAAATAGGGAAATAAAAACATTCCCCATATCCCCACTGAGCCAAATGGGTCAGTTACCCCTTTTGAATGACAGATGGGTACGGAATGCACTGCTTTTGCAATGGATTCCGTACCCCTCTGGCACTCAAAAGGTTAGCTCAAGGGGTCACATTTCCACTTCAGTGTAAATGTTGTAGGTGATGGGGGGAAAACACAACAAACAAAAACATACACTGATTTAAATAATACCTGATTATGTTTTCAAAGCAATGCATTCCGTACCCCTCTGGCACTCAAAGGGTTAACCTTAGAGTGCCGGAGGGGTGCGCGTTGTATTCAAATGCTTAAGGGGTTAACACTTCCACAGTGAATACAACAGTCTTAGTGCCATGATATCCTTCCAGGCTGCTCAGCTCGGGTAACAAGTAAGACATTTATGAAAATGAATCTTAGCTGAAGATAATGTCATATTTATTTGAAACATATTTGTGTCATTACGCAAAAACTCTGGATCCAAATAAAAATGAGCCCTGTCTGCTTGTTCATGTAGAAGAGATACAGATAGAAGGTGGGGGGGGGGGGAGAAAAGACCAAAATGTTTTAGAGGATCCTCCTTTCTTTGTGCTTATTCAGCCCAGTGAGTCTAAAGGAGAACGCTAGGAATGTAGTCCACTTGAACGTGACAGAACAACAGCCATCCAGAGGATTCTGTCTTTGGCCTTTGTGTGAGGACACGCTATAAAAGTGAAACAAATGTTACTTTATTGCATCTTCAACAAGTAGAAACAACACTTTTTCTTTTCCTTCCTTTCCTTTGTTTTCTTTTTTTTCTTCTTCTGTATTTTAATTGCATATATGCATGTGGTAATATACATATAGAATTCTGTCTCTCAACTATTGTCTTTATTGAGCCACAAGATCCACGTTTCGATCTCCCAACAGATCTTTATAAAAACAAGCTTGATGAAGAGGCATTAGAGGATCGAAACGTCTAGTTGTGGGCCAAAGGATCTGCACCGCGGGAGGAAAATACACTTCTTCCAAATTCTCTTTGACTTAAATAATGCATTTAACAAATTGAATGATAGTTAGAACTGGCGACCACTATGGAGTTAATAGAGGTTCAACGTGGGTTTGTATTTATCGTCAAGTGTAAAATAACGGAGGTTTAAACATCTCTATTGACTTTAATTAGGCTTTCAACCCATTGATTGCTAAAGAGGTCCCCAACGCAGTGCTCTGCAATGCGTTGCAGAACTCTCTATCATTCAGTGGGTTGTTCAATTTTTAAAATAAATGAAATTTGCCTATAGTGTGTGCATGTGATTTTATACTTGTCCAGATCTGCTTTCGTCTTTTTGTGTCTCTTCAAAAATGTGACTCTTCAAGAATTAAAATTTCATTCCAGACAATGTCTTGTGATTAGAATTTACCCTTGACCTAAACCTTGCATTTGCATCAGAATACTGAAATCATGGGGAAGGAAGGGGGAGAGATCAAGAAGGGCAGTTTATAATACAAACAGGAGCAAATCCACAACCCTTTGAGGCACATGCATCAAAGCAATAGGGGTGCACTTCTGGGATAATCAATCTGTATACCGCTTGTAAAATTAACCTATTGTATACCAGAGAGGTTTTAGTACAATGCGTTGGAGACTTCCGCAGAATACTAGGAAATAAAACCATATTTGAATCGTTTACCCTTTTTTTCTTTACATTTGGTGCAGTTGTTTGGACCTAGATTCACTCATGTTGATTTATACATATGCCCCTTTATTTATTAAAGGGACACTAACACATAAATGATCTGGGTTAATATATATTTAAATCAATTGATCGCTTTTTTCTGAGGCCTAAAATCTAGCCCTACATATGTTTCTGTGGGCCCCATTACGATAGCAATCTTGACAGGGAGTGATTGTTCTGCATTGTCTTTAAATGGACTGAGAAACTGTAATACACACTGGGTGTTCACCCTTTCAGCACCAGAGGGGTACGCAACGCTGAAAGGGTTAATCTCAATAAAGTAACCGTGTTAGCTCTGCACAAACAATAAACCAAAATATGTCACATGTATTAAAATGCAATTTTATGTTTTGATTTTAGGAAGATAACGTAAAATAATCAACATTTAGACATACTTTACCGAAATACATGATATTTAAATTTAAATAATTCCATTTAATTTTTAGATTCACATTATTTTGCGTGGAAACGTGTGGTTATTATTTTACACAATGTTGTGTAATGTATCACTCTTCTTTCTGTGCAAACTCCATTTAGACCATTTATGTATAATTTAGTAAGTAACACTCAGATATTATCTGGCACACACCACTATAAACAGCAGACAAATGACCATATACATCAAGTTAAACATAGAGCAATGTTTAAGCAAACCATCATCTCCATAGTACATTGCTAAGAATTTCTGTTTTAGAATCATTTTAAATTGAGTTTTAGTGGATGATAGGAAGGTCTCCAACGCGTTCCGAAGCAGTGAGTCAGAGACCTTGCAGGTATTTAATTAGTTAAAGGCCTCATTGAAATCAATATAAAGGATTACTGGTTCCCCACTGGATCGTTGCTTTGCACCAGAATTGCTCCTGGCATGCTTTTGTGCATACAGATTAAGCTGATTACAAAATACTATGCTATGACTCCATTTATAACATGCAAGCAATCCTATATAATAATTCGCTAGGATGTTTGTCACGATGCAGTCATTCACAGCAGAGACTGCCCGCGTTCGTACAGTCTCTATTGCGCATGATTGCATCGCATGAGCGAGGCGACGCAGGACTGCATCGCATGGAGCAGTGAGGTAGCGGCCTCTTAACCCTTTGAGTGCCAGAAGGGTGCGTACCCCTCTGGCACTCAAAGGGTTAACACTGCCCAGACCTTGGACCATGTACACGGGTTTTTACACTAGTTTAAATATAAAGAAATAGGCAAGTTATAATTAGTAAATTTTAGTTTTTACTATGTGTAACAGGTAGTAACGCCCCATTTATTTCAAATTGTAAATTTGGGCATGTTTACTGAGAAGTTTGTGCTAGATTTATATATATATATATATATATATATATATATATATATATATATATATATATATATATATATATTTTTTTTTTTTTTTTTTTTTTTTTTTTTATTAAATTAAACAATTTTAATAATAATGCACTTGTGATCAATAGAAAATATAGCTGAATGACTCATTTTAAGTAACAAAATCACATTTTAATTAAAACAATGGAAACAGCATGGTCCCATTTAATGTATCGATTACAAAAAAGACAATTGTTTTAATTAAAGTAATGATATATGAAATATGAACCTTTTTTGTACAAAAAAAGACAAAAAAAAGAAATTCCGGAACGAATCAAAGACGACAGAGGGGACATGAGAATTCCATTGATGTAAATGGGGTCTTTAAATCTCTTAGATGCTAAATAGGTCCCCAACACACTGAAACGCACTGTATTTGAGACATGTGACTTTCAAGGGATTAAACCCCCAACTATAGCCGCTGACTATATTATTTGTTGGATACCTCGCTAGCATTTAAAGGGGTTAAAAATGATTCATTGAAATCAACGGGAACTTGGGAGATATTTCTTTTCTAACCGTGGTGCGGTCACTTTGATCCAGAGCTCACCTTGACCTTAAATAGGTGTGAAAAGCCATATTAATAATGTGTCTGAGATCTAGCAAACATAACACGTATCGCCACCTTCTTGTGGGTCCTGTTAACCATTTAGATTCTGAATACATCTTCTTTGCAAACGACTCTACTAGCAGCTATGGTGTTAAATTATGCTACCCCATACATTTGCCCTGGCGCTAAGTTTAAACCTTTGCAATGCGTTGCGTACCACTCTGGCACTCAAAGGGTTAACCCCACTGAGGCCCAGACGGGTGTGCAACGCATTGCCCCACAAAGTAAACCTCTGGTTCTGAAGGGGTTTCAAGTAAATCTGAATGGAAATATAGAGTAAAAACGTATATATACAAATAGTAAATAATTATACACTAACATGAGCAAAATCAGATAATTTCTATACACATTGGTGTTGAGTTACTAAGAGGAATCGGAGTAATTCTGGAGCAAACCCATTGCAACACGGGGACAAATTCAGATTCTTAAACGTCCTACTGAAGAGAAAGGGGCTGTTACCCTCAGGTGATTTAGAGAATCCCCCCCAAATTACTCGACCCTTTGAGAGCCAGAGAGGGATCCAACGCATTGCTTTTCAATGCGTTGGATTGCTCTTTGTCACTCAAAGAGTTAAAACACGTCATTCTGATATATTTTCTATTTTCCACAAGTGTATTATTGTTATAATTCTTAATGACAAAGACTTTGGGCCTTATGTATCAAAACAAACTGGAGAAAATCCAGCTCAAGCGGATTAATAAACATTCCCAAATACCCATTGATTTAAACCTTTGAGTGCCAGAGGGGTAAGCAACTCATTGCTCTACAATGCGTTGCGTACTCCTCTGGCACTCAAAGGGTTAAAGCCTCTTTTAGATGTATGGGAATTTCTCTTTGTCCCCTATAATGCAGATGGTGTGACCCAGAATCTTTCCAGTTTGATTGAATACATAAGTCCCTATTTTAGTACCTGTTATACATAGTAGAACCTAGAATTTATTTATTTTAAATAACTCGTCTGTTTCTATCTATTTAATTGTCATATTACAAATTACATTTTTGCGTCAAATCCTGTAATCAGATTGATCTTAACGCACAGAAGCATGTCTGGAGCTATTCTGGTGCAAACCAACTGTGCAATGGGGAGCCTGTTCTCATGTACATTGATTTCAGTGGGGCCTTTAACTAAATGAATACTGGAGAAGTCTCTGACTCACTGCCTCGAAACGCGTTGGAGACCTTCCTAGCATCCAGTGAGTTAAATCCCAATTAAAATGAACGTTAATTTAGGGAATTCTTATTTATTTCTTATGGGAACGTTGGTTTGCCTAAAAATGACTCCACTTTTGCAACTCTGTAGCATTCAAGGGGTTAAATCTCATTTTGCTACATGGGAATTTTTAATTGTATTCTGTGGTGAGACTGGTTCCCCCAGAATTACTCCACTTCCTCTTAGTCCATCAGCGTCAGTGTGTAACCCTTTGTGTACCAGAAAGGATAAGCATTCCCCTAGGGTTGCCAAATGGGTATGGAACGTATTGCAAAGCAAACACTCAGATGTAAACGCTAGCTCCTGACGCATTTCTCTGCAATTTGTTGGGGTCTTTTTTAACCTCCAAATGGGTAAACAATGATCTATCCGCCTCCGTAGTGACATTGGGGGGTCGCTAGCTGTGACAAAACACACTAAGCTACTGCACATAATTAGTCTTAGAAATAAATATATCCCCACAATGCCGGAGCAGTGAGAATGAAATAATGGTTAGCGATCCACTGACAAGTAGTAATTAGTAAATAAGGAAAACCCTTGATCTGTCAGCAACGTTGGATGATTAACTCATGGTCTCTCAGTTCACTTTGGTACAGCTAGCTGCTGGATGATTGGTTAGCACGTTTGGTGGCTGGTCTTTTGGTAAAGAGTTAAATGACTTTAACAGCTGAAATCTGTCTCTTTTGTGTTACAGGATATAACTGCATCAGTCAGCTCCTACATTACCAACATGAGGCCCTCTAGCTGCTGCCGGACTACAACTCCCATCATCCCCCCTCGCCACAGGTAGCAGCTGGTCGGCCTCACATTGCTCGCTCAGCCATACAGAAGTATATTTAACCCTTTGAGTGCCAGAGTGGCGTTGCACACCCCTCTGGCACTCGAAGGGTTAACTCTTGCAGGTTAATGTGGTTGTCCAATTCACAATGAACAACATTACACACCCCTTTTAATTTTAAGGGGCTATCTGTTTATGTGTGTATGCTTCTAGGTTCGTTTTCTTTCATTATATATATGGTCAAATCCATGGCTAAAAACACATTTGGGGTTTTTAGCTTTTTTTCTTTCATTTTCTTACCTAATGTTTTTATTATTTCTTATTTTCTTTTTTTAATGTTTTATTTTTATTATGTTTATCTTTTAGTATTTTTTATGCTTTGATTTTAATTCACATTTTTAAATATGTACAGGTCCAGATCTCAGCAGAAATGTGTAGAGCGATGTACTAAAAAAAAAAACAATGAAGCAATTCTGGAG
>CM074725.1:185352047-185359547 GCA_037306005.1 Rhinophrynus dorsalis | reverse complement strand
ATATATATATATATATATATATATATATGTGTGTGTGTGTGTGTGTGTGTGTGTGTGTGTGTGTGTGTGTGTGTGTGTTGATTGTCCAAGTAAATGCTCATTATTGCCTTCCTCCCGTTGAGATATATATATGTATATGTGTGTGTGTGTCTGTGTGTGTAATTTGTGTGTGCCTGCGTGTGTTGATTGTAGAATTGGGTTTTCAGCACCTGAGATTATTGCGGCACTGGAGTTTGATTTACACTATATTATCTGGTGTATGCGGATCTGAGAATTATGATCTAACCTGATATCCTGTATTGTACCATAATACTATATACTTTAAATCCATGCCTGATATTGTTCTGTAGTATTTGCTATTGTACCAGAATGTATTCGAATTTGAGGCATTGCTTTCAATCATTCAGATATTGGGAGAAATGCATAAAACCAGAAGTGGGGGGCATTCTGGGGCAAATTAGTTGCACAAGATAGAACAAAAAATTATTAAATTAGGGTTCTAATCCACTGAATTGTACTAAGGTCTCCAGCGCATTGCAAAGCCCCAATAAAAAGAATGTGAATTTGGGGAGCTTAAATTTACCCCTGTGGTGCAGTTGGTTTGGCGGCGAATTTGACCACTTTTGGTATTGTGCAAATGACCCCCTGGTATTTGATACTGTACCTGATTAACTGATGTAGCATTGTGTATAATGGGGTGTATAGAATGTCACTCTACCCCAATACTAGGTATTATACCTATCACCAGATATTGTATCCTAATACTAAGTACTGTACTCTAATTCCAGATATACCTTACATTCAATTATTGTACCTTAATATTAGGCATTCTACATATATTGTACCCTAATACTAGGTACTGTACACAGCTGTAGTCTCATAAGACAAAGATTTCCCTAGTACCTGTTATGGCGGTCCATATTCAACAAGCTAAAGGGGAGGAATTCTGCAGGAAACCAACTGAATCATAGGGTAACAAATAGAAATGATCCCCAGTCACACTGATTTAAGTGGGAATTTTAACCCCTTGAATGCTAGAGAGGTTCTCAACGCATTGATGAGCAATGCGTTGGAGACCGCCTTAATATTGAAAGGGTTAAATCCCTGTTTAATTCAGTTTGACTCTTTATATGTCCCCCATAGAGCATATGGCTTGTTGCAGCACTGGATCTCTTTGGTTTACTGAATGCGGACCATTGGGGTCTGATTCCAGATATTGTACTTGTATACCATGTAATTTACCGTTATACCTCATCATCAACTATTATTCCTGTTTTATAATGAGATACGGTATAATATACCCAGATATTGTACCCTAATAACTGTTATTGAGCACAATACCACACAGTTTACCCTAATGTACCCTAATTCCAGGTACTGTACCCTAATAACTGGTCATGTATCATAATACCAGATGATGTACCCTAATAACTGATAATGTACCCTAAAACCAGATCATGTACCCTAATAGTTGATATGCCCTAATATCAGGTATTGCACTTTTTTTTACCATGTATTGTGCCCTAATATCAGAGATTCTGCTCAAATAGTTGATGCTGCACCCCCATTTTCTGTAATATCTGATGCTGTTCCCCAATTTATTGTTATATGTGACGTTGTGTCCTGAAGTCTGCTCCTTTCTATCTACATACCAGCGATCGCTTTCATTCTAGAGCCCAGTAAAATGTATTCACTTGGGCAGATGCTGCAGCTTATATAAAATAATATTTAGCAAGATCTCTCTCTATATATATATGTATATATTTATATCTATATCCAAAAAATAAAGGCTTCCCTGTGCACAGCGTGTGTAATGGAGTCAGGTCTGTGCACCTTTGTGCTGTGTGCTGAGGATGCCTCATTCTGCAGGGCTCTTATAGATATAAGAACATTCTACATGGGATCACGTGACATAATTACCACTAGAATCAATCAAGATGAATTGCACGTCAGCACACGTTCAGGGTTTTTTCTTAGTTGATGCTGTCCAAGCCCTCTTGAGCAATAGATGGATCTTGTTCAATGCAGTGAAATCTCCTTGTTGCTTTCAATCGCAAAAAGGGAGACATGACTGAGTTTGAGAATTGCAGCAACAGTGCTTCAAATATGTATCTGCCTGGCTGTGCCTACTATGTGTCACCATCGGATTTCTCCACCAAGTCCTCGTTCCTGTCCCAGTCTTCCTCATGCCCTATGACTTTCTCCTATTCCTCCAATTTAACTCATGTGCAACCTGTGAGGGAAGTGGCATTCAGGGAGTATGGCTTGGAGCGCAGTAAGTGGCAGTACAGGGGCAGCTACCCCTCGTACTACCCCAGTGAGGATGTCATGCACAGGGACCACCTCATCCAGCCTGCGAACAGGAGATCGGATATGTTATTCAAATCGGACTCAGTCTGCAACCACCATGGACCCTCCAGTGCCCAGTCCAACTTCTACAGCACCGTGGGCAGGAATGGGATCCTTCCTCAGGGCTTTGACCAGTTTTATGATTCCAACCAAACCCCAACATACCAGCTAGACATGGATGAGCAGCCTGCTAAGGCAGAGCTCAAACCTGCAAATCCCAGCAGTAAAATGACTCCTAGCCAGGACAAGAAAGTGACAAGCGAGAGCAGCCCCGAGTCCCCATCTGGGGAGCCAGGGGCAGAGAAGAGCAACAGTTCAGGTAGGCACCAAGTGGGGGCAAGAGAACAAGGCCAGCACGGTGTCAGGCGCCCTTTTATGTGCTATTTTATAAGCATTCACGGCTTTTTATATATCCTATAAGGTTTCCTTTACCATTGTAAACCCGTGTTTACGACAGGGAACTAATTTAAGACGACGAAGATTGTCTTTTGTTGCTTGATTGAATAGGTTTCTTCACGTTACAAAATGTTGATATCTATAATAGATATTTATCTTTATCTGTCCATATATATATATATATACATATATATATATATATATATATACACACACAGACAGATAGATAGATAGATAGATAGATAGATAGATAGATAGATAGATAGATAGATAGATAGATAGATTAGATAGATATAGATACATACATATATATGTGTGTGTGTGTGTGTGTGTGTGTGTGTTTGTGAGTGTGTGTGTGGGGGGTATATATACACACACACACACACACACACACACACATATATATATATATATATATATATATATATATATATATATATATAAAATCCATTTATACATATACACATATTAAATATAATGAACGTAAGAACACAATGTGTGTATTATATATGTGGCATTAATATGAATGAATATATGTATATACATACACACACACACATTAATATATTTCCGTTTAGATGTTATACACGTATACGTGCTTGCGCGTTTATATGTATTCATGTACTTATCTAAATATATATATGTTTGTGTGTGTGTGTTTAAGCATATATATATATATATATATATATACACATACAAATGCATATATGCGCACACACTCACTTTTACACACACTGACACACAAATATATTGATATGTAAATATAAATCAATTACACAGACCAGATAAACAAATGTAACTGTATATAGACTTATATATATGTACTCGTACACACACGCACACATATGAACTAGTCAAACTTCCAACACACACTCTCTCTCTCTCACACGCACACATTCACACACACATTCACACACACATTCACATACACACACACTCACACGCACACATTCACACACACATACACACACACACACACACACACACACTCACACACACATTCATATACACACACACTCACACGCACACATTCACACACACACATTCACACACACACACACACTCACACACACATTCACATACACACACACTCACACACACATTCACATTCACCCGCATTCACACACACACTCACACACACTCCAACACACGTATGCATATAATTATTAACTGCAGATATATAGACATATGTGTGCACACACACACACACACACACATACACTCCCTATACAACTATTTCTCCCTATAGGTATAGAGATATGTACAAGTTCTATAGACAATACGGGTGTGCTTTCCAGCAGTTTTCCATAAAGACATATAATGTACTGTTGCCTCTATGATCATTAATATTTTCTTTTTTCTTTCTTTCTTTTCCCCCTAATAATATATTTGAAAAAAATATATGCATCTGGCAGCTTCTCAGAGACTTAGGAAAAAAAGGTGCCCCTACAGCAAGTATCAGATCCGGGAGCTGGAAAGGGAGTTTTTCTTCAATGTATATATCAACAAGGAGAAGAGGTTACAACTGTCCAGAATGCTGAACCTCACTGACCGCCAAGTGAAAATATGGTTCCAGAATCGCAGAATGAAAGAGAAGAAACTCAACAGGGATCGACTGCAGTATTTTACTGGGAACCCACTCTTTTGAGATAGCAGCAGATAAACCATGTAAACTTCAGAAATGGTTCAAATAATGCTTGTGGATCCATAGGTTTCATTTTTATTGGACCTTGAAATATCGCCGATGGATATCTAAATCTTTTGGATGATCTACCCGGTAAGGAAAGGGTGTTGGAAACGTCACTTACAGAATGCCAGCCAATGGTGTTTTTTTTTCTCTGAATCTATAACACTGATTACCCAGTATTAAACTGACTGCAAGCTTTTAGGTTGTCTTTCAACTACAACACAATGACTACATTACAAAATAGTTAACTCAATGAATGCAATTAATTTAACACTATTGCAATATTCATTAAGTTAGAGAGGTGCAGTTCTGGCGCAAATCAGCTGCATTGTATGCGAAAATAATTAAAATTACCTCCCAAACCAATTTAATTAAACGGGGCTTTTAACCCTTTGGGTGCCAGTGGGATAGCTAACGCATTGCAAAGCAATGATCTGGATAGCCCTCTGGCACCTAAAGGGTTAACAACTGGATACAAGAGAGGATAAAAGCTCCATTGAAATAAAATAGATTTCCTTTTTAATTTCTCCTACATGGTGCAGATAGGTTGGTCAAGAATTGCACCTCTTAAGCTTACTGTTACAGATATATATATATATATATATATATATATATATATATATATATATGTATGATACACACAATTTTATGCACGAAAATAGTTTTCTTGTGAAAAAAAACTGTTTATGGTAAAAATAAAATAATAATATTGTTATCCTGGAAAAAAATTGCATGAATTTTGATGTCTGAAAGGTCGTTGAATATGTGCCAGACATTTATTGCGTTATATAATCATTATGTACATATTTATTAAAATGTCAATGTACATTTTTTAACAACATGGATACGTTTTATATGACTTTTTACGTTTAATCGGTTAATCTAATCATGAAAACATTCACTTTTATTTGTGTGTGTGTGATACTTAATTGGATTATATATATATATATATATATATATATATATATATATATATATATATATATATATATATATGTATATATATATGTGTGTGTGTGTGTGTGTGTGTGTGTCTGTTTTTCTGTGTGTGTATGTATATACACATATAAATGTGTATATATATATTTTTTTAACACATTTCTTTTTGTGTGAGAAGGATTTAATATATTAATGCAGCGCTCTAAGCCAAAAATAACAGGATAGGTATTTGCTACTGAAAAGGCCAGAAAACAGTTTTAGTGTTAGAAAAATATAATCTTTTAAAGTAAATAGGGTCTGGAAGCCAACATTTGGTGCTGTCAGGATTCACAGGACGAAACCAAGTCTTTTTTTATTAACCAATGAGTGCCAGAGGGTGTCCAAATGCGTTGAATACCTCTTTGGAACGCCAAAGGTTAAGTTTAAAAAAAAAGGTTTGGTATCTGGGAATTCTATTTATTTTGTAAGCTGAAGAATTTGGTTAGGTTTCTTCCTTCTATTTTATATGGTGTGACCTGCTGGGCTGTTTACAAAACCTTGAACTGTCTAGACAACACAATAAAAGTAAGGGGTTCCAGGCTGTATAATTGGGTTATATTATACACCTTCTGGTGAGCTAAAAAAGAGATTTCCGCAAAGTGCAATAAATGGGAGACGTGAGAAAGAGGGCTGGTTTCTTCAATAGCACTTGGTGGGCGTTATCTCCCTGGCACAGAGCAAAGTCTGACAAGGACTGAGGAGGAGAGCCACCAAACAGATCTTGAGAACAAAGGATGGAGAAAAATATATTGTTAAGGAAAAAAAAACAGAAATTTGCTTCAGTTTAGGCAAAACCTAAGCATTTGCCTTTGAACTTCCAAAATGTCAAGGTCATCACCTTTCACCTTCAAGAATAATTAAATGCCTTAAGGGTCTCCTATTATTTTCCTTTGCTTGCCACCCACAAGTATTCATTAAAAAATCTTGACTCTGTGATTCAAACTAGTTTGACCACGCACAAAGGGCCGTATTCATGAATCCAAAGGGAAGAATTCTGGATCAAACCAACTATTCCACAGGGGACAAATAAACATTTCTATTGATTTAAAAGAGTTATTTAAACCATTGAATGATAGAGAGGTCTCCAACGCATTGCTTCGCAATGCGTTGGAGACCTCTCTAGCATTCAATGGGTTAAAGACCCATTTTAAATTGATGTGGAATTTAATTTGTCGTCTGTTGTGCAAACGGTTTGCTCCAGAATTATTTTCTTTAGGATCATGAAAACAGCCAACAATCTCTGAAAGCAATCTTTTTTTGAATTTCTCATTGTTCATATATTAAGGTTTTGTTTATCCCAAATTAGCACTCTGCTTGGTGTTTAAAATTCAAATTCAAAAGAAAATATAAATAATTCTATATTCTAGTCACTGCCAAATGTATGCAGCCCTGCGGTATTTGAGGGGGAAAGTGAGGAGTTACTAATGATGTGTTTTTTACCATAGTAAATAAATGCAGTAATGGCCTTTAATGGATTGGTCAATAGTAGCAACAAATTAATGATAAGACCATTAAACATGGTCTAGAGTTTAATCGATATTTCAAACACGCAATGCTTTTGAAAATATAGCTAAATATCATGTTATATGCATATCTGAGCAGATGCCTACAAAAGGAGAGCTCTTTGTGAATCATTTAAGCCCTAAAAACGTCTCTAGAGATTTGTTAGACTTCAGCATTCAAAGGGTTTATGTCTGTGGTGCAAGGATTGCGACACGAATGAAAAACAAAGCACGTTTACAAATGTGAACTTGCTATATTATTAATGTCCACAAGAGGGCGACTGCTGTTCTAGGAATAACTGCTATGTGAGTGTTCCTACCATAGCTTTGTCCATAAATTACAAATCAAGTCACATAAGAATTCTAGATTTTTCTCCAATGCAACAGTTCTTGTGAAATATTGCTTAAGTAATACATTTTGAATACCTATATCACAGTCACAATCCCTTCCATACAGCCTTTAAAATATGACATAAATTTGATTCAATTATTGTACTTGAAAAGTCCAAATCTTAAGGTGCATTGCAGATATACCACATTTTTTTAAAAAAATTGTAAGGTCAATCATGAAGGAATTTCAATGTAAAA
>CM074725.1:185309547-185347047 GCA_037306005.1 Rhinophrynus dorsalis | reverse complement strand
ATGGCATTCAAGGAGTTAATGATCCTTTTTTTAATTGTTTTGTTTTTATTTTCATACACTAATGCAGCAATTTAACTCGTACTACCTGATTTGCATAACGTAGTCTTAAATGCTGCTGTTAGTCACCTTATGAGGATGTCTTTATTAGGATTCCTTAAAGTCACATTTATAAAAGTCTAATATAAGCTATTTAACAGCCTTACACACAGGCTTTGCTATAGGGGTAGTAAAACGCACTGGCTCTTAACCTGACAATGATGTTGTATTTGAACAGCTGCGAGAGGGGATTCATTTTATCAAAGGTCTGTCTCATTGCCACAGAACCAGACACTTTATTGTTTTAACTGCATAGGAAATAAAATTCCCTGCGAAAAGGGTCCTAAAAAGGAATGGCAACAGGAATTTGCAAAATTCTGACATGGTCTGAAGCTCAAAGGGGTGTGAGAGAGAAAGCTTTCGGAATATATATATATATATATATAATTTAGTTTAGCCGTGTCAATGCAATATATATATATATATATATATATATATATATATATATATATATATATATATATATATAGATAGATAGATAGATATGTGTATATATATATATATATATATATATATATATATACATATATTTATTTATTTATACACACACATACACGTGTAAAATAGCACACGTTGTGTCTGTGAATGGATATTATATGTGTATAAATGAGCGTGTGTGTATCTTTGTGTATATGCATGTTTCTGAGTGTGTATATGCATGTTTACCATGATTGTTTTATATCCAACATCAATAGACGACTAGCAGTTATGTTTTTTAAGTATTTTAATGTATTATATTCTATTTGCGTTGTTTGTGTGCGTCTGTCTATCTATCTATCTATCTATCTGTCTTTCTGTCTGTCTGTCTATCTATCTATCTATCTATCTATCTATCTATCTATCTATCTATCTATATATCTATCTACGTGTCCGTATGTCTATGTGTGTGTATGTGTGTGTATGTGTGTCTCTCTCTCACATACACACACACACATTTATGCATATACAAACTATTATATATGTTTGTATGAATGTGTGTTTGGATGGATGCGTGTGTGTGTGTTTGTGTCTCTGTGTATGTGTGTGTGTGTGTGTGTGTGTCTGCCTGTGTCTGAGTGCGCGTGTGTTGTGTGATTGTGTATTTTGTCTTGTTATGAAATATATCTATGTAATTGTTTTATATCCAACATCAATCACAATGCTATGTTAGTGTGATTACTATTTTTATAAATGTTTATTGTTTTAGACAATGTTGACTGAAACATTAACATTTTCATGACAACAATAACATTTAGTGTATACAAAGGCATAGCATTTGCTCTTTGACAATTTGTGTTAAACAAAAATATGACCTTTTTGATTGCAGTAAGGAATTCAAATCAATGGTATAATTTTTAATAATTCATAATGCGAACGCCATTATGCTAAGTTTTACCTATTAATCTTCTACTTTACTAAGTTTCGATTGATTTGTTAATAAAATCTGTGCCCGTGTGTGGCAACAAGGGGTATAACTCTTTAAATTGCATCAGAAGCCAGAAGATGACCAAGTAGCTGAAGAATGCAGATGAGGATATTATTGATCGCTCCTGATTCTTCGTAATATGTATTAATAAATTCCACAACCTTTTGTACCTTCAGCTTGTCAGGAATGAATGCTTTTACAAAATCCATAAAAGGAAAACACATCTTCCTTTCCACAATAACAATGAACCCTTAAAATTGCTCTTTTATGCACATTCTGTTGTGAAGCAGAAGGAAATAAAAACTTTAAATGATTTCTACAACATTTCCTAATCCACCAATGATCAGCACGGGAGGACCTGTTTCCCTAACTTAATACCCTTCCAGCACCCTGCCATGAAGTTATAGGAAGACCATGCGGTCACCAGACTCTTTTATCTGAATATAAAGCATTAAACACGACCTGTGATTGTGCTTTATTATGAAATACAAATGCATTTAGTTCCACTGTATAAGGACTGGGCGCTGTTTTCTCAATGTCTGTATTGCATGCTGGAGCCTACAGCTGTCAGTATTTCAGAGGATAAGGAATAATCTCGTTGGTATATAAAAATATAACCTTAAATCAGCGCAGTGCGCCAGGGCTGCTATAGGGAAGCACTTGGAGCGCACTTTTCCTCTGACTTTGTAGATGTCGCTGTTGACCATATTTGAGCTGCAGCCCAAGCTGGCCGGGCACCACGTGACCCGCAGGGAGGCAGCAGCTCAAGGCCATTTTCAAATTTCATTGGCTTACTTGTCATGTGGTTGTGCAGAGGCATCCACAATTACACAGGGAATGTTTTCCTAGAGATGTCAGCCTACAAAGGACACAATCTCTCTTCTTCAAATTCCTCCCCAAAATGTCCTTTCCAAACAGCTCTCCTGCTGCAAATACTTTTTTAGTAGATTCTCTGATCAGTGCCTGTAGAAGTGACAGTTTCTATTCTAACAACGCCAGCATGTACATGCCACCTAGCACAGACATTGGGACTTATGGGATGCAAACCTGTGGACTGCTACCATCCCTGGCAAAAAGAGAAGTCAATCACCAAAATATGGGTATGAATGTACATCCCTATATACCTCAAGTAGACACTTGGACAGATCCGAACAGGTCTTGTCGAATAGAGCAACCTGTTACACAACAGATTCCCACTTGTTCATTTCCTACAAACATTAAGGAGGAAACCAATTGCTGCATGTATTCTGATAAGAGATCCAAAGTGATTTCTTCAGATGTCCCATCATACCAGAGGCTGGTCTCTGAGAACTGTCCTGTTGATAACTCTGAGGTTCCCGTCCCAGGATATTTTAGGCTGAGCCAAACCTACGCTAGTGGGAAACCCCAAGAGTATAATAATAACCCAGAAACCAGTTCATCCCTAATGTTACAGTTAAACCCTCGCGGCACTTCCAAACCACAGATATCTTCTCAACTTCAGATGGACAAGAAAATGAATGAAAATCCTGGCAGCCAAGACTCATCGAAAACCCCTTCAGTTGAGAGTCCAGAATCCAAGTCCACTCTACAGGAGGACAGGGGTTGCCTGGCTGAGGTGTCGGTGTCCAGCCCAGAAGTACAAGACAAGGAAACTAAAGGTCAGTATTGTAAAGTTTAAACCATTCTAGCCTGAACACGCCAACCCCATAAAACAAGGTATAAAATACTAGCAAGCATTACAACCCATAACATTTAATGGTAACTAGATGTTGGGATGGAACTGCCCTATTTCTCAGAAGTATTTAAAAATAGCATTCTGCTCAATAGAGACTGAAGATCAATAGACGTTCTCATATATGTAGTAACTGTAGTCAGCATGTCAACCATTAACTCCAAAGGCATCATCAAAAGGCAACGTTAAATGTTAATTATTTATCTATGCCCTGCAACAGGAAAATAAATAATTATAGGTGACATTTCTATGTACCTGTATAATTACTACAATGTGATATGTGAGAGATTTGCACAATTGCTAGGCTAGATTTCTCAATCTGTGTCTTAATATTTACATATTTTTAACTAAAAGGTGAAAAGGTTTGAATCGAGAATATTTTATTTAGGGAAAAGTACCAACCATTGCTTCTAATTTAAATGAAAGGAGCCTAGTCGTTTACAATTTCATTATAAAACGTGTTTCTCATTTATTAATCTTAAACCACAATATATTAATCCATGTACACAGGTGAGACACATTTTAACAAAATGCATGGTAAGAAACTGATGCCATATCTATTGCACTGTTATGAAACATTACATTTTAGTGAAATGTGCTATGAATGAAACTT
This sequence comes from Rhinophrynus dorsalis, assembly GCA_037306005.1. Lineage (NCBI taxonomy): Eukaryota > Metazoa > Chordata > Amphibia > Anura > Rhinophrynidae > Rhinophrynus > Rhinophrynus dorsalis. Next base: position 185,343,219 of record CM074725.1, on the reverse strand, counting down.
TATTCAGGATTATGTAGTAGTATGTAATGTGATTTTTTTTTTCGCGCAAACATCCAAAAATTTCCTGGATTTAAAAATGCTCACTTGTTACAGATTGTGCGATATATATATATATATATATATATATATACACATATGTGTGTGTGTATATATATATATATATATATATATATATACACTAAAATTCAGTTTGTGCATATTTCATAAGCATATAGAGAGAATGTATGCGTGTGTATATGTATATATATTATATATATATATGTGTATACATATATATGTATATATATATATATATATATATATATATATATATATATATATATATACAAATACACACATAATAGTAATAACAATAAGAGCTAAGTCTTATGGAGTGATTTGCACTGTTTGAGAATTTGTAGGGCAAATTGTGTAACGAAACAGTGGCTTATATATGTAAAGACAAAATATGTGGCAATCCAGCTGTACCATAGGGGGAGTAGAAGAAATTCCCCAAATCCCTACTGATTCAAAACGGCCTTTTAACCCCTAAAATGCTGGATAAGTCTCCATCGCATTGCGGAGCAATACGTTGGGGACCTTTAAAGCATTAATGGAGTGAAAAGACTCATTTAAATACTGGGATTTTTTTATTGTCCCTCAGGCTGCTGTTGGTTTAGTCCAGAATCGCTGTACTTTGTCTTTATACATAAAGGCCACTATGTCAGACATTTTGCTTTAAGGTTCATTGTCAAGTGTATACAGCTTAGAAGAATAAGCATTTTGTTTACCTTCCTTTTCTGTTGATTTTATTTATTTATTCCTTATGTTTTATTATGATAGAAGAAATCAAGTCTGATACCCCAACAAGCAATTGGTTAACTGCAAAGAGTGGCAGAAAGAAGAGGTGCCCATACACTAAGCACCAGACATTGGAGTTAGAAAAAGAATTCTTATTTAATATGTATCTGACGCGAGAGCGCCGCCTAGAGATCAGTAAGAGTGTGAACCTCACTGACAGACAGGTCAAGATCTGGTTTCAAAATCGCAGAATGAAGCTAAAGAAGATGAGCAGGGAGAACCGAATCCGCGAACTGACCGCTAATCTGACTTTTTCTTAAGGTCATCTAAACGATATAAAACGTTTGACAAAGCATCAGCCATTGTTAAAAGCCGGAGAGACTTTGAAACCATTTCAGAACCATGTTTTCTGTGAATGTGATTCCTTGTCATTTTTTGTGCTGCAGTTGTCTATATGTATTTTCATGGGTATAAAATAAACATAGCACATGTAATTTATTATTAATATTATTTTTCACCGTCTGGCAGGGTACAAATGTGATAAAATGTTATCATTTGGTCTTAACTTATTGGGACTGTTGACCACATCCATGCAATGTGTCTTTTTACGTTTCTATTAAAATGGTTATTCTGTGTGCTACTTCGTGGACTTAGAATATTAACCCCTTAAGCACCAGAGGGGTGGGCAACGCAGTGCGATGCCCACCCCTCTGGTTCTTAAGGGGTTAACCCCCATGAGTACTCTTGATGACTCTTGGGGGAAAAGAAGCACATTTTCTGTAAACGTCTGCTCAAACGAATTGAGAATGTTCGTAGTAGTGTAGTTTATCTCAAACGAATTTCTGGTTAAATAATTATTGTGTTATGTGGTATCCCAAGACAGAAATGTGTCTTCCTGTGCATGCTTATCTCGCATGTAATATGCAATAAACTCTGTAAACGTTTTAAGGGTCTTTTTAACGTTTTATTTTAAAAAGAGGATCAAAAGTATTATTATGTGAAATAACTGCTTCTTAGGTCGCATGTTGAAATGAAAAGTGGGCCAATTCTGGTGGGGAAGACTAAAGATATCCCCATTGATTGAAATTGGGCTTTTATCCAGCAGCTTGTTACCTGACTAGCATTCAAGGGGTTAATTTCAATTAACAGGCATTATGCAATATGTTTGCGCCAAAATCGCCCCACTTTTCCAATGCATATAATGAATGCATGTTAATATGTTCATATATGTATAATAGTTCCCTGAAAGCTTTATTTTATTTGGAGTTGGGAAGGCAGGACATTGTACATAGAATGTTTATATGTATTGGGTAGGATGAACAGTTTCTCCTCTTGGGGCAGGTAAGTGATAGAAGCCTTTCATTCCCTATTGAAATGAATGCGGTTGTTTCAAGAAATATGTCTGAAGTGTGTGGCTTCTGCCAGTTGTTCTTGTGTTTGTAGTTATGTAGACACACTCACATATACACAGATATCACACATATATACGTGTTTAAGAGGGTGTTTAAACATGTGTGTAATATGTTTGTATGCCTAAATACACTCATACACTCTTAAAGTCTTATGTGTGTGTGTGTGTGTGTGTGTGTGTGTATGTTTGGATAAGATAAGTCTTAGTGGGTATACATATGTATTTTGGAACATACAAATTGGTCTATCTATCTATCTATCTATCTATCTATCTATCTATCTATCTATCTGTCTGTCTTTGTGCTTAAATGTGTGTGTGTGTTAGTGTAAATGTATGTGTGTGTGTGTGTGTGTGAATGTATCTCAGTGTGTGTATAAATGCATCACAAATTGTATGTGTGTACGTGAATGTATCTGTGTGTGTGAATGTATCTCAGTGTGTGTGTGTGTGTGTGTGTGTATGTGCGTTTGTGTGAATGTATCTCACTGTGTGTGCGTGCGTTTGAGTTTATGTATGTATATATATATAAAACTATGTGTGTTTGTGTGTGTGAGTTTTCTTGTTACACCTACACCCCTGTTTACCTGTTCAAGTAGGGCAGATTTAAATATCCAAGCTTTGAAGCATTGTTTTACACGATTTCTTTTGTTCTGACCGTTTCATATTACTTATGGCCAAGTGTATAAACACACAAGTGGTGTAATTATGGGGCAAAACAACTGCGCGGTCTGGAAGAAATAGAAACACGTATATAGATTTAAAAGGGGAATTTAACCCAATGGATTCTAGAATTGTTTCCTAGAGTATTGCGCCTCTTTGGCATCCACTAGGTTAATGTATAAAGTGTTGTCTGTCTGTTTTGCTCTAGAATTGTTCCTCGTTTCCTCTATACATATGCCCCTTATAATTCTATTCTTTAGCTGTACCGATTGTGATTTTAAAATTGCCCTTGAACCATCTATTAGACAACGGTTCGGTTGAATCTCTGATTATTCCTTGACAATGATCACAGTAATGTAGCCAAAGCACAGCTGCCTGGATGTTACAAACAATCCCAAATCAAAATATAAATAATGATCACAGAATATGAAGACAGTTCTGTATCTGTTTACAATTATTAAAAACGTACGTGCTGTGAATACACACAGACACACAGACACACACACACACACACACACATACACACACACACAAAAAAACACACACACACACAGATACATAAATAGATTCACACACACATACACACTCATAAATAGATACACATACACACACAAATAGATACACGCATACATAGATTCACACACGCACACACACGTATACACACTCATAAACAGATGCACTTACACACACACAAACACATACACAAACAGACACACCCGCAAAACACACAAAGAGATACACAAATACAAACAAGACCATAAGAACACACACATAAACACACACACACACATACACATACACACGCACACTCACACACAGGTACACACACACATGCACACACAGACTCACACTATTGCATCATAGGGACCCAGCACATATTCCCAAAACGCCCACTAATTCAATGGCAATTATAACTATTTGAATGCAATAGAAGTCTCCAACGCACTGCTGTAAAATGGTGTGGATACCTCTTTGGTAGTTAAGGGGTTAAATCGTCATTTAATTCATTTGGTATTTCTGTTTGGAACCAGCAGTGCTGTAGTTTGTCCAATAATAGAACCACTTTAGGACATCAGCCTAACGCTGTGTGTGTGTATCACACATATATTTATATACACAAGCAATATAGTAGGCTATTCTTTACTGCGATACTGAACAAAACACACATATCGGTGCACATACTGTATCTCTAGGTATATATGTATGTGTGTATGTATATGTATATGTGTGTATGACACTTGCCTTGCTACTAACTGTACAATATCAGGGAGACAATTCCGAGCACTCTGGCATCCTAGACAGCTCTATAACGCATTGTTTCTCTCCAAGGGCTTAATGTAATACTTATGGACTTTAATGCTTAATTTCAAGCTAGGGCTAAATGTTAGGTAAAACAAGCCATGATTATTGCATTAAGTAAATTCGCTTTTAACCCTCAATAAAAAAAGAAAAGAAAATAATTTTTTTAAATCATATGCAATAAAATGCACTGACATCAGATATAAACTGAATTATGCAATATACGAGATCATCATTAAGATTCGTGTATTTCTCTTACCCGTGGTAAACTGTCAGGGAACATCGTTCTTTATTTTTCAGTTCTGTTTCCTTTGAATACCGTGGTGGATTTTGACAGAACTACATAGAGTTTCACTAGCTACAGATTAAACGCTCTTTTATTTCAGGAAACAACACCAATAAACCAAGTGTCTTCCTGCAAATGCTCCCAATCTCACTTAACAACTCTAAGCCTAAAATTTCTTTATTGCAGGATAGTAGGCACCATGAGGATGGGGGGCTGCCACTACCTGATTTCAGGATTTCGTACAACAGTAAAATCAGCCATAAAAAAAAACTTTAAAATATTTAACATGTATTCCTCATGTGCTACAAACATGAAAATGACTCTAGTTAATTTAGATACTGTATTGGGAATAAGAGGGTGTCAATGCTTTTTGCAAACTCGGTATATATATATTTGTTTACTTGCCTGGGAATGTGCACGACCAGATAATACATTAAATGTGTGTGTTTGCATCTGTGTGTATGTGTAAACTCTCTATGTGTATATATATTGTGTGTGTTTAAACTGAGTCTATATGTGTGTGTGTTTTTGCATATATATATATATATATATATATATATATATATATGTGCATTGGTGTATTTTATATATATATATATATATATATATATATATATATATATATATATATATATATATACACATACATATATGTGTGTGTGTGTGTGTGTGTGTGTGTGCTTGTGGTTTTGTGTGTACATTATACATATGTTTATGCCTGCCTGTGTTTGAACCTCTGTGCCCCAGGCTTGTATGTCTATATATATGTACATGCATACATTCACTGATACACTGATATCTGTATGTATGTAAAAACATGTATTCAAATATATGTGTGTGTGTGTGTGTGTGTGTGTGTGTGTGTTGTGTGTGTGTTTCTTGAGACTAACACAGCTACTGTTTATGATAATAATGGAGTCCAGTAACAGATCAAGTTCATTGAGGGTTTTAATGTTCTTTCAGTCCATTTTATTATAGGGCACATTAATGTATAATCAAACGCACCTCATAAAATGTTTTATTGAAACTCATAAAAATCACGATACTTCTCCTCCACCTGTTTTTAAAAAACACGATGAGCGTTTTATGCATTTCCCACATTAAAAGGCTTGAAATGGCCCTCTCATATGTAAATATGGGCTGGAGCACAACGCTTCACAACACAATCAACGTGCTGCTAATTCTCTCCCCTTTTCACGATGGCTCCTTGTTTGTGGCTAGTAAAACAAGTTTTATTTTCTGAGGTCAATAATCTGAACATGTCTTCCATGCTCTCCTGGGTGGATTCCTACAGATTAAATTGTTTTTAACCCCCCAGCTGTTGGGGAGGTCGCCAACGCATTGCGTCGCAATGCTCCGGAGACTTCTCTAGCAACCTGGGAGGTTGAAATCTCCCTAGCAATCATGGGGTTAAACAAATCCAGCAAAGTGATTAAAAATGAATGGCATGGAGAATTGAAGGGACTGTAAAGAAATAGTCCCTGCTCAGCCTTGCTGTAGAGTTTTACAAGGAACCAGGGTCTTTGTGCACAAAGCTGAAATCGGTCCCTTTACTCCCCCATGTCCCATTCCATATATCTCTGCATAGTTACACTTTTATTTTTAATTGTATGTGTTTTTAATCACATCAGCCCCCTTAAGCGGATTGATTTACTCAGTATTGGTAAATATGATCACGTGGCCCCCAGAAACCAATGGATGGAGGTTGCAGTCGCAAAATACTATGATTGTTCTCAGGGAGGGTAATACATACAGTTAAGAGTGTAACCTTTTATATGAGTGAGAGGGGAGCCTAAAATGTCGTCAAGTGGCACCATAACTAACTACTATGTGGATTCTCTCATAGGACATGAGAACGAGGAGGTGTACGGGAGTAGATTTTCCCAGGGAGGTCACCCAACGACCCCTAGGCCACCAGGTGCTGGAGACAGTTCAGATTTTAATTCTTGTAGTTTTGCTTCCAAATCCAGCGTGTTCCCCACGTCTTGGTCCTCTGTGCACTCCCAGTCTTCTGCAGGGATGACAGGGATCTACCATCCCTACATGGGCCAGTCCCACCTAACAGCAGAGAACAGCAGATACACGGTGCGATCTTGGCTGGAGCCCATCTCCAGCTCTGCGTCCTCCTTCTCTGGATTCCACCCCAACGGGCGCAGCTACGGCATCAAGCCCGAGAGCGCACCCAAAAGGACCGAGTGTTCCTCATTTGACTCCCAGGGAATCAGCCTGCCAGAGTACACATGCAATTCGTTTTCAGAAAGCACAGAAAAGCCCCCATCCAAGGAGCCTGCTGCTACTGAGGAACCAAACAACAACGAGCTGAAGGAAGAGAAACAGCAACAGCAGCAGCAACAGCAGCAACTTGACCCAAGTAAGTACAAAAACGTGAAAGAGAGAGAGAGGGGAAAAGAAATTGCTGCGTGATTTATTACCCAAACCTGCAAGGTTCTAAATGTGCAAAACTGATAGTTTTACTAACCTATAAAACCGTCTAGACGCCTACCATATAGCGCAAGCAGCAACAAGAGGCTATAAAAGAATTCTATTACTCACATAACCACCTAAGATCAAGACATCATTCGTACTGTAAACACTCTCGGTGCATTAAGACTCTTTTTATGATAATTCTTTATAAAAGTGGTGTGAGCAGGTCATCCTGATTGGAAACGAATTTAGCTGTATTTCTCCCCATCCTCTCTTAGATTTTCTAGATAATCCTCATTCTTCAGTCCTAGCATTCACCCCAGCCTCTTCTCTCTTTCTTATTTAATCATCATGCTACAGGCATATCATTTACCCCCACATCTTCCCTCTTTTCTATATAATCCTCATGCTACAGGCACATCATTTACCCCAGCCTCTTCTCTCTTTCCTATATAATCCTCATACTTCAGTCATATCATTCACCCCAGCCTCTTCTCTCTTTTATAGATAATGTGCATGCTACAGTTAAATCATTCACCCCAGTGTCTTCTCTCATTTCTAAATAATCCTGCACCCTGTATTTATAGAATATACCCCAGCCTCTCCTATCTTTCCTAGATAATCCTGCACCCTGTATATATAGAATACACCCCAGCCTCTCCTATTTTTCCTAGATAATCCTGCACCCTGTATATATAGAATACACCCCAGCCTCTCCTATCCTTCCTAGATAATCCTGCACCCTGTATTTATAGAATACACCCCAACCTCTCCTATCATTCCTAGATAATCCTGCACCCTGTATTTATAGAATATACCCCAGCCTCTCCTATCATTCCTAGATAATCCTGCACCCTGTATATACAGAATATACCCCAGCCTCTCATATCATTCCTAGATAATCCTTCATCCTGCTTTTATAGAATATACCCCAGCCTCTCATATCTTTCCTAGATAATCTGCACCCTGTATTTATAGAATATACCCCAGCCTCTCCTATATTTCCTACATAATCCTGCACCCTGCTTTTATAGAATATACCCCAGCCTCTCCTATCTTTAATACATGATCCTGCACCCTGTATTTATAGATTATACCCCAGCCTCTCCTATCTTTCCTAGATAATCTGCACACTGTATTTATAGAATATACCCCAGCCTCTCCTATCTTTAATAGATGATCCTGCACCCTGCTTTTATAGACTACACCCCAGCCTCTCCTATTTTCCTAGATAATCCTGCACCCTGCAGTCATAACATTCTCCCCATCCTCTCCTCTCTTTTCTAGATAATTTTTCACCCTGCAGTCATAGCATTTTGTCCATCCTCTCCTCTATTTTCTAGATAATCCTGCAGCAAACTGGATCCATGCTCGTTCTACCAGGAAGAAACGTTGTCCTTATACAAAGTACCAAACTCTAGAACTGGAGAAGGAATTCCTCTTTAATATGTACCTCACACGGGATCGTCGCTATGAGGTAGCAAGAATCCTAAACCTAACTGAAAGACAGGTTAAGATTTGGTTTCAGAACAGAAGAATGAAAATGAAAAAAATGAACAAGGAGAAGGGAAATAAGGACCAATAACGACTGTGGAGATGCACTGGTTCCTTGTGTAATATATGGAACATTTAATTATAAATAATGGTCTTTTTTGGGGTAGATGTAAATGTTGTTATGTGTATTTTGCAAACCTCGTTTATTGTCAGTGAGCATTAGAGTATGCGCCATATTGAGCTGTTTCTTTTGGAAAATATCGTGACTGTAAGATAAATTTTACCGGTAGGTATTGCTAGATGTTTGATACATTTCATAAATCGGTATAAATTAGTTTAGTTAAGTTAATGAAGGTAGAGTTAACCCTTTGGTGCCAGAGAGCTACCCAACGCATTGCAGAGCAACGAGTTGGGTAACTCTCTGACACCCTAAGAGTTAAGAATTCTGTCTAGTGACTGCAATGAATGAAGCCAGCAATAGGACAGTGTTAAAATAAATCCGCATTAAGGGCAGTAAATGAGAAACTATATAGTTGCAATTCAGTAGGAAACCAACTGCACAAGGACCAATAAAAATTCCTAAAATTCACATTGATTAAGAAGTTAAAATATCCATTTAAACCAATGAAAATATCCACGTTTCCCCTATAATACAAGTAATGTGCTCCAGAATTGCACTTTTGTAACCATTTAAAACGACTCTTAATGCTTATCCGCACAAAATGTGTATATACGTACAAATAGGAAATAACTCATTGCATGTGCCATGTAATATAATTTATTTATCATGTTGTAGACCAATATCATTACAATCAAAATTAAAATAAATAGAAATAGTCTAGGTTACGATTATCAGCAAACATTTTTCTTCAGTTCAATCCCATTTGGTAATCCATAAGAAAAAAATATATAATTTTCATTGTGAAGATGTGCTTGAAGATTATTCATTTTCAGGCCTTTAAAACAAAGAAACAGGTAAAATAATAGAGAAATCATCGTAGAATTGGGGGTAAATTGATCAGAAAACGTATAACGCTGAAAAGGCATTTGGGCAAGAAATTGAAAGATATTGTGCTTTAATTTCAACATCAACTGCATTATATTTGTGATGAAACTTAAGAGAATTAAACAAGACTTTGTATGGTCTGGTTTTAGGATTCTGGGATGCAGCGTTGTTGAAATGGCATTAAAGATTTAGATGCAAACCCATGCACCACAATAAGAACTGAAACGTATCATGTTGCAATGTTTAATATAAACGGGATGCTACATGTTGGAATATATTTTGCTGTGCAAAGGACTTTTTTAATATTCGTTTTGAGTCTGTTGAGAACTGAATAGGTTCATTTTCTTTCATGTTTATGCTCTGTACAGACATCAAGATCATTCACACAAATTCCTCAATGAGAAGGTCAGTAATAGAGAGGGTTTGGGGTTTTTTTTAGCTTGATTTTGGTCGTTGATGTTTTTTGTTTGTTTTTTTTTTGTTTTTTTGGTCGTTGGTATGTTTTTTTGTTTGCTTTTCAAAAATGATCCAAGCACTGAACGGTTTATATATTAATATAATTTATGTTTACATTTGATGTCAGTATACATGCTTATGTTTGGACAATCTGTTAGTTTATAATATGAAGAAAATAATTAAAGCATCTGTCTTTAGAAAGGAAAAAAGAAGTGTTGCGTTGGGAACCCCTCCATTGTCTTCTATATACATATTATGCTTTTAAAACAGGAAGGACCAGGGTGTAATAAAGCCATTTGGACGGCTAGACGTCTGGACTTAATGATTTTACAACGTACCATGGCGCTTTTCTTTGAAATGAGTTTATTTTGATGTTTGTGTCAGTTGAAAACAAAATACTGGGAAACTTGGACTGTTCAATGACTGGCCATTAAATGTACAGATGCACAAGCTCTGTAAAATACACCCCACAAGGTGGACTATCTGAGGCTAACGAATCATTTTCCTAAACTTGTGAGTAGGCCTTTGATTTGACCATAGGCGGGTTTGAGGGATGTACAATGCACAATACGCACCCCTCTGGCACTCAACTTGTATATGTGTGAGATATATATATATATATATATATATATATATATATATACACACACACACACATATATAGTACTGCAGAGGGAAGCACTCACGCTTGCTGGTTTGGTGTCTATGTGCTATTCCAGGGCAGAAATTAAATATCCAAATCTTCATCAGAAAGCACTCTCGGGACTTCGAAAAGCTTGAAAATTAAAGTGAACATTTTCACTTTAATTCTAAAGCTTTTTTAAAGTCCCCATAGTTGTTTATGATTAATATATATATATATATATATATATATATATATATATATATATATATATTTTTTTTTTTTTTTTTTTTTTTTTTTTTTCCTTTCAAAATAGTGTGACATATGTGTCTGTTGCTAATTATTTTAATTATTATTATTATTATTATTATTATTATTATTATTATTATTATTATTGGCTGACCAAACAAAATGAATCCCATCACACAGAGTTTTGTTTCAAATAAACCTCTTTGTTCTCAATTCCATATTTTATTTATATATGTATCATATGAGCAATATAACCATGTAAACACTAAAACATTGAATTGTACCCTGGAAACATATACAATGTTCTTGAATTCATGTGAGAAAGGAACATGTATATGGAAATATAACATCTATTAACAAAATAATTGCATGTCATTTCAGAATGGCTTTGCCACTGAATTTGACCATGCTGTATTATGCTGTGCTTATTGATACCCAGCCATGCCAGAATTTGCCATGCATGCCTTAATATGGCGTGTAGCAGGGGGTGACCTGATTCCTTGGATATTCACAGTGACCTCTTACAAATTCCGCAAAAAAACAAACAAGAAGTAGTTAAAGATATCCACACAAGTATGCTGCATATGGCTTTGATACACTTCATTCTAATAGTATCTAAATGACAAGGTAGGTCCCTTTATTTCTGCAATCCTGGAACTGGTACTAACTTATATTGCTGTGAAATAAACATTTATTGAAAGATAAACAAATTTATGGTATGACCTGACTGCAAAGGACCACTAGGTAGCGCTCTTACTCCATTTGTTTTAATAGTGGAACTGTCAGTATCCGGGTTCTTTAATGCCATGGTTGTTAAATCCTTTAAAAAAAGTGAAACATAATTTGCTTTAATTCTAAAATATCTCTTAGACATTTGCATGTAAGGAAGGAAAATAAAACATGATTGAAATAACCAGTTAACCCTTTGAGTGCAAGTCTATCGCCGGACACTCCTCTGACACTCAAAGGGTTAAGAATATTATATATTTCAGAACATATGTAAAATTATGTGACCGTAAAATCAAGTACAGAAAACATTCGCTGTAGCTTGTTTAAATACATATAGAACTTCCCTTATACTGTTTCTATCGTTAATCCCAGATCTCGAACATGTGTATTTGTGTTGATATAGGTTCGTATATATACATAACACACACAAACACACAAACACACACTCACATATATATTTATTTATTTATATATATATATATATATATATATATATATATATATATATACACACACACATATATATGTAGCTTATTTAAATACATACAGAACGTCCCTTATACTGTTTCTAAGTATATTTGTGTTGATATTGGTTCGTACACACACACATATATATATATACATACAGATAGATAGATAGATAGATAGATAGATTTTATACACACACACACACACACACACACACACATATATTTGTGTGTGTGTGTATATATATATATATATATATATATATATATATATATATATACATATATATATGTATATATACACATATATATTAAAAAAAAAAATATATATATATACATACGCCAACGTTTTCAAGTATGTTAGTATTATTATTTTTGCGTTCTTATTAGTAATTTTGGTACTAGTGGTAGTAGAAGTAGTAGTAGAGGTAGTAATAGTAGAAGTATTAGCAGCAGCGGCTGTATTATCGTTATTTTTTTCTATAATATTATATTTTTTAAATAATAATAGAATTAATTTATCAATGGCTAACATGTTCCGAAGTGCAGTACAGTTGGAACATTTTTCACATACAAATGACCGATAGAAATGGTGCAGAGAACTTACAATTTAAAGAGGAAATTAAAATAATTCTTACATTCTGAGGCTGATGTGCAAAGACTAACTGGATTAATTATGGGTCAAACCAACTACAATGTCCAGCACACAGTCCTACGTATTTATTTATTGTCTTTAACCATTTGAATGCTAGGGAAGATCTCTTTCACAATCAAGGGAATTATATGTCCCTTCTGCAAAGCAGTTGGTTAGCTGTAGAATTACTGAAATTCCTCTTAGTACATTGGCCTCATTCCTTAAATGTAAATGGCATCAGTTCTGGAGCAAGACTTATGCACCATAGAGCAGGGCCCTCTGATCCTCTTGTTTTATATGTTCCACTGTACTATTTTATGTCTCTGTTCGTGTACCTATTCTCTACTGGACAGGGCTGCGGAACAAGCTGCTGATGTAGAAATTAAGGATTGGAATAATAAATAAATAAATAAATAAATACATACATACATACATACACAAATAAATAAATGTTCCAAAATGCCTAAGAGGCTTTTAGCCCCTTGAATGCTTGAGAGAACTCCAACTACTCCATTGTCATTGTTATAAAAAGCCCAAATTTTATCTTCATCATTCATTTATGTAGAAAGAGTTCATATTATTGGCAAAATATATCCTTCAACTGCATATTCGAAAAGGAGAAAATCCTTGTTTGTGTCAAATAACTACAGAAGAAAAATATGCATTTGCATAAAGAAAGATGGTGATAATAACGTCAGCAATAATGTCAGTACACCTTCTCTGACGTATCTTGTTAGTAGGTATAGTGAATGTTCTTTTTGTCTCTCTATAAGTGTGTGCTTTCATCACAATGTCTAGTGCAGGAGTAACATCTGAGATACCATAGGCCCAAACTGCTCAAAGGGAGATGGAGAAATACAAGCCAAACCAACTGCAACATAAGGAGTGCATACAAATTCTCAAATTTAGGCCAAGGAATGTATTGTGCAGAATTTATTCACTCACCACTGGCACTCAAAGCGTTAAACCCCCTTGAATGCAAGAGAGATCTCCAATGAGAAGTGAGTGCCAGACAGCTATCCAACGCATACTTCTCTGACACTCAAAGGGTTACAAGCCTGTTCTGAATAAATGAAAATAGAAAAAAACAATGTACTCTTATCTCTTGGCAACATCTAACATCATATGCCTTATCTGAGTGGACTGGAAACAAGGTGGTGCTACAGAGGAAATGGACATGCAGAAAAAATGTGTACAGATGAAGTGGAACATTACCGTTGGGTAGTATTGGCTGATAGGAAGAGTGTATTCCAGCAGGGTTATCTGTATTCATTTTTTTTGTTCTGAAGAAATGGGAATTTGATTTTCTCCCTTGTGTTTGTTTGTCCAAAACATGATCCAGGTTTTCCTCTTATCATAAGAATCCATGAACCTTATGCACATGTTACAAGTGCAGCAATTCCAGAACAGACAAACTGTAACATAAACATTTCAAATGACTTATTAAAAGGGGCTTATAACCTTCTTTAACAATAAAAAGGTCCCCAACACTTTGTCCATACTTTACCTTATTGAATACAGAGCTATAGTTCTATAATCCCCATAGTCAGTTGAAATGTTTATGTTACAGTTTTTCTGTTCTGGAATTGCTGCACTTGTAACATGTGCATAAGGTTCATAGATTCTTATGATCAGAGGCAAACGTGGATCATGTCTTGGACAAACAAACAGTACCACAAGGGAGAAAATAAAATCCCCATTTATTCAGAACAGAAAAAAGTATACAGATAAAATGTATACAGATAACCCTGTTGGAATAGCACTCTTCATATCAACCAGTAATTCCCAACTGTAATGTGTCATGTTAAGGCAAACAAACAGGTTTGTGTTAATCATCTTTCAACATAAGAAATATACTTTATTTCTGAACACAAAGTTGCGCACACTAGAATATCTTAGCAAGAATACTTGTTATATACTCCCAGTGATCAATTTTATAACTTATCTACAAAAAAGCACCAATATTTACTTACTTCACACCAGTTATTTACCCTCTCATAACGCAGTTGGTTTACCCCAAAATTGCACCTGTGTATCTACCTGAATTTGGCCCTAAGCTGATTTGGTTAATGCATATTTCTCCCTTTGAAATCATCATTTCGACTCTCATGCTTGTTGCTGTTTTAGTTTTCTATCAAGGGTGAAATGATGGGAAATATATTCATGGGCATGATTTCCATTTAGTACCAATTAACTTGCAAGTTCCAACCATGCGTTCATCGAGTCAAGGGTAAATGTTCATTTTATTTGCAAATGACCTTATAACTACAAAAAGTTTATTCAGAAACGTCGTTGTACAGAGAAATAGTGTGTATTATACATACATACACACACACACACATACACACACACACACACACACACACACACACACACACACACATATATATATATATATATATATATATATATATATATATATATATATATATATATATTCACACACACACACACACACATTGGACTAACATTCATTTTTAAGGACAAGCTTTCGAGAGCAACAAGCTCCCTTTACCAAGTCAAAAGCAGACACACACACGTATATTATGTCTCACTCTTTTAGCCATTTAGCAGTGAGGAGGATCTTTTCACTGACCGAAAACGTTTATCCATTAAACCTCACTCTGAATTCCCAGGTAGATGGTATTCGTGTGTCTTATGTTCTATATTTTAAATAATGTGCACCAGCAGCAGTATGCTTTGTGGATCTACAGTACAACTATTGCTATCAGTATTTGAGACACACACACACACACACACACACACACACACACACACACACACACATATATATATATATATATATATATATATATATATAACCTGGTTTCTGAACATTAAAACAAAAGTCCACTTTTTAATAAGAGAGATTAGTCCCTAATATTCCATAAAGCTGGGCGAGTAGGCGTATGCGTCTCCTCCTGTGTACTACGGCTTCATCGCTCTGCTGCTCACAGTCACTCTTGGCATATCCATCCGCACGCTATCTCGCCCCAATCTGTGTGCTTCCTTGATCTATAATACATTCACATGCCCGGTGGGGGCTGTTTGATGCCTCAGGAGTAGTAAATGCAAACAGCAGCCAAAGATTCTCTGAACTATATGAAGTTTTTTTTTTCCTGAAAGCTGTGTGCCTAATAGGAAATGGTGAAATCAGTGAGGCAAGTCATTTGTGTGGCTTATTATTCCATAGTGCTGATGAGCAGAGTGCAGTGGGACTTCTCCCAGCATTACTATGAGTAGTGGGACTGCGGGGCTGTAGGCAAGGGAAGGCAGTTCTCCCATTTGTTTTGTTGGGGATCCAGCCCAGATGAGTTCCTACTTTGTCAATTCCATGTACTCCAAGTACAAAGCAGGAGATGCCATAAACCCGGCTTACTACGACTGTCACTTTGCCCAAGATGTTAGCAGCAGACACCCACTGGTCTATAGTAGCAGTCCAGCTCTGCAGCACCCCACTCAGGAGTTTTACCACCCGGGGAACCCCGCAGTCATCTCGAATCCAGGCTACCAGCAGTCTCCCTGTGGGATTACGTGTCACGGTGACCCCTCTAAATGTTACGGATACGATAATTTACAGAGGCAGCAGCTTTTTACGACACATCAAGAGGCCGAGCTGGTCCAATATCCTGACTGTAAATCGTCCAGTGCTAGTATTGGAGAGGATCCAGAGCACTTAAATCAGAACTCGTCTGCTTCTCAAATGTTCCCCTGGATGAGACCACAAGGTTGGGTGCATTCAAGTCTGTACACTTACCTTGGAAATAGAGCCGCACTAATAACGTGACAGGGAGGACACCAGCTAATTGGGTTGCCTCCATATACAATGTACACGTAGTCCACACAAACAGAACACATGTAGTCATACAGCAAAAACACACAGAACGCATCCGCTATATATACAGCGCACATACACAGATCACACGTAGTATACATACAGTTCACACACAGAAAATATAAGCAGTATACATACACTGCACATACACATAAAAAATACGTTAAACATACAGCTCACATACAGTATACATATACTGCACATACACAGAACACATACAGTATAAATGTAGTGCACATAAACATAATACATACAGTACACGTACAGTGCACGCAGAACACATACAGTATACATATACTACACACGCATGCAGAATACATATAGTACACACACACATTCACAGAACATATACAGTATACATATAATACACACACATTCACAGAACACATACAGTACACCTATCGTACACACACATGCACAGAACACATACATTATACATAAACTACACACACATGCACAGAACACATACAGTATACATAAACTACACACGCATACACAGAACACATACAGTATACATATAGTACACACACATGCACAGAACACATACATTATACATATACTACACACACATACACAGAACACATACAGTATACATACAGTATATATACACTGCACACACACATACAGGAACACATACAGTATAAATACAGTGCTCAAAAACATAACTCATACAGTACACATACAGTGCACACACATAACACATGCAGTATACGTATAGTATACACATACACACACAGAACACATACAGTATACATAAACTACACACACATACACAGAACACATATAGTATACAAACAGTACACACACACATGCACAGAACATACATTATACATATACTACACACACATACACAGAACACATACAGTATACATATACTACACACACATACACAGAACACATACAGTATACATATAGTACACACACATGCACAGAACACATACATTATACATATACTACACACACATACACAGAACACATACAGTATACATACAGTATATATACACTGCACACACATACAGGAACACATACAGTATAAATACAGTGCTCAAAAACATAACTCATACAGTACACATACAGTGCACACACATAACACATACAGTATACTTATAGTATACACATACACACACGGAACACATACAGTATACATAAACTACACACACATACACAGAACACATATAGTAAACAAACAGTACACACACACATGCGCAGAACATACATTATACATATACTACACACACAACACAGAACACATACAGTATACATAAAGTATATATAAACTCTGCACACACATACAGAGAACACATACAATATAAATACAGTGCTCAAGAAGATGTACAGTATGCATGCAAATCTCATATAATACACATACAGTATACATACAATGTCCACAGCTATAACATGTACAATATACATACAGTTCACAAGTCATATACATACAGTGCACATACACACATAACATGCAGTAGACACACAGTTCACACCAGTGGCACAGCTAGTCATTGGAGGGCCTCTGTGCAAACATGTGTGGGCCCCAGTAACACAAAAATATTTCCACAGATGCCTAAAAAGAACTTACTGGACCCTTGGTCAGGTGAGTCTCCCTGGGATGCTGGGCCCCTTTGGTTACACTACTGGTGCAAACACACAGAACACATACAGTATACATACTGTGCACATACCCACAAAATATACAGTATACATACACTGTACACATACACACAAAATCCACAATACACATACAGTGCACATACACACAAAACATACAGTATACATACCATGTGCACACAAAATTCATACAGCATACAGACTGTACACATACAGTACACATAGAGTGTACATATAGGGCATAAAAAGTATACAGCACTGCACATGTAGGATACATAGATTGCTAATGCAGTATTCATACAATTCACATGCGGTATACTTTCAGTGCACATACAGTATAACACAGTACATATATGTATGCCTGCACACACACACATACAGTATACATACAGTATACTTACAGCGTATATACAATATAGAGACAGTGCTCCCACAGTATACACAGTGAGACCAATGTACTAAGGAAATGTGGTGCAGTTCTGGGGTAAACCAAGTGCTCAGATATGGAATTAATACAAATTCCCAATAATATAACTGGGACTTTTAACCCCTCGAGTATTGGGATCCTCTCTAGCATTCTAGGGTCAGACACTCATTTAAAGGACTTGGGACTCAGAGAATTATCATTTGTTCACTATGTTCTAGTTGGCTTGCACCAGAATCGCACCGCTTTTTTTGATACATCAGTAAACCAAATTCATTACCAAATAACATTCATATTGGGTTAATTGGGGATTTCAACCATTTAAATGCTAGGGGGGGTTACATTTCATATGGAATTGGCTTATGTGTATTGTTTCCCTTTGGTGCAGTTAGACTGCGCCAGAATTGGACAATTTTGTTCTTAGTACATCAGCTTCACAAGGTATTCATAAGTGCACAGATAGTATGCGCACACAGAGTCTGGTGCACTAAGAAAGTGGTGCAATACTGGAGCAAACCAACTGCACCGTTTGTGCAAAATTATTAATTTGCAAAAAACTCCAATCAATTGAACCCTTTGCGTGCCAGTGGTTGCGGAACGCATCTGGAAATAAAAATGTTTATTGGGGCTTTTCACCTTTGAATGTCAGTGAGCTTACAGTGTACTGGAGACCTCCAGCATTCAAGGAGTTAAAAGAAGGATTACTATCAGTGGGAATTCAGAGAATGCAGGGAATATGTATACTCTGTGGTGCGCTGCCTAAGAGTGCACATGCACAGCATACATTAATATGCACACAGTGATGCTCGTGCACTAATACATTAATATACACACAGTGATGCTCGTGCACTAATACATTAATATACACACAGTGAAGCTCGTGCATTAATACATTAATACACACACAGTGAGGATCCTGCACTAATACATTAATACACACAGTGAGACTCGTGCACTAATACATTAATATACATATAGTGAGACTCGTGCACTAATACATTAATATACACACAGTGAGGCTCGTGCACTAATACATTAATACACACAGTGAGACTCGTGCACTAATACATTAATATACACACCCAGTGAGACTCGTGTACTAATACATTAATATACACACAGTGAGGCTCGTGTACTACTACATTAATATACACACACAGTGAGTATCCTGCACTAATACATTAATACACACAGTGAGACTCGTGCACTAATACATTAATATACACACAGCGAGACTCGTGTACTAATACATTAATATACAAACAGTTTTGTTCGTGCACTAATACATTAATATACACACAGTGAGGCTCGTGTACTACTACATTAATATACAAACACAGTGAGGCTCGTGTACTAATGCATTAATATACACACAGTGTTGTTCGTGCACTAATACATTAATATACACACACACAGTGAGGCTCGTGTACTACTAATACATTAATATACATATAGTGAGGCTCGTGTACTAATGCATTAATATACACACAGTGTTGTTCGTGTACTAATACATTAATATACACACACAGTGAGACTCGTGTACTAATACATTAATACACACACAGTGAGGCTCGTGTACTAATACATTAATATACACACAGTGAGACTCGTGTACTAATACATTAATATACATACAGTGAGACTCGTGTACTAATACATTAATACGAACACACAGTGAGACTCGTGTACTAAGAGAAAATTATGCAATTCTGGAACAATCCAGTTGCACTGTAGGGACTGCAATGCGTTGGAGGATACGTCTCTGGCTCTCAAATTGCTTTAAAACCCTCATTTACATCAATGGGAATTTTGAGAATAATTTTTGCTCCTTATGGTGCAGTTGGTTCTGAACAGAATTGAGCCACTTTCCCATAGTACATCAGGCTTTGTATGCATACATATACACACACACACAGTATATCAAGTACAAACCTGGCATGACATGCTCTCGGTATACCTAACCAAACACAAATATACACACATGCACACAATATGCACAGTTTACACATAGTATGTACAGTATAAACATGCAGTACACCAATAGAATCATTCATTACAGAGCACACATATTAAATACACACTACACAAATAAAATACTCACAGTACACACTCAGTATACAAACAGTACACAAATTGCATGTACGCATTACACTGACAGTACACACAGCAACCATAACAGACAAACATATACACAGTAAACAGTGTGCGAGTATACATAGACTTCACACAAAATATATTAATCAAACAGACGTTATATGACTCGCACAAAATAAGCACATAAAGTATTCACACATAATCCAATGCTCGTCATATGTAAAATGTACATATACATTATTCATACAAGACACACACATACAGTATACATGCGGTGCACACAAAGCATAGGCAAAGGATAGCTATAGCAACAACACAATATAATCATATAATTCTTGCAGTACACAGTGTGCACTGAATATACACTGGATATGCATACACACGGCACAGTATAAACACGCATGCAATACGTATGTGCATGCAGTACACATTATATGTACTAAACAGAACACAAACACACGGAGAACGCAGATGGCAGAAATACAAAGTTTGCCACACAATTAACTACAGAACACACAGGGATATATGTATCAAGAACAGATAAGCAATCATAATGGACAAATAAACATCCCCATTCATATCAATTGGACTCTTGACACCTTTAATGCCAGGGAGGTCTCCAAATAATGACTTCCTCTCCATTGGAGACATCTCTAGCATTCGATGGGTTAAGGTCCCTATTTAAATCTGTCAGGATTTGTGTTTGTCCCTATATTGCAATTGAATTCCCCAGGATTGCTTCACTTTAATTTATACAAAACACATACACACACAGAATACACACAGGCGCCAAACTTACAGTGTATACTAGTGTATACACACATACACGTCTGAAACACACACACACAATATACATGCACACACACAGATACACACTTACTGCACCTCAAGAGGCCTCACACAAACACAACTCTTAAAACCACATACTGGCATACACATATATTTAAAGATCACGCAATCACACACTAGTATTCACACGTAGGAACACACTATTCCTACAGAACACAAACACTAATAAGCACACACATAATATACCTACAGAACACACATACACACTTTAACTACATACAGAACACAGACACAAGTGTACACACACACACACACACACACACACACACTAGTGTACACACACATACTTTACATACAGAACACATTATACCTACAGAACACACACACACACTTTACCTACAGAACACACACACACTATACCTACAGAACACACACACACTTTACCTACAGAACACACACACTATACCTACAGAACACACACACACAATTTACCTACAGAACACACACACTATATCAACAGAACACACACACACACCTTACCTACAGAACACACACACACTATACCTACAGAACACACACACACATATACTTTACCTACAGAACACTCACACTATACCTACAGAACACACACACACACACACACACATACTTTATCTACAGAACACATACACTATACCTAAAGAACACACACACTATACCTACAGAACACACACACACACACTTTACCTACAGAACACACACACTATATCTACAGAACACACACACACTTTACCTACAGAACACACACACTATACCTACAGAACACACACACACACCCATACTTTACCTACAGAACACACACACTATATCTACAGAACACACACACTATACCTACAGAACACACACAGACACTTTACCTACAGAACACACACACACATACTTTACCTACAGAACACACACACTATACCTACAGAACACACACACACTTTACCTACAGAACATACACACACACACATACTTTACCTACGGAACACACACACTAGTGGACACACACTTTACCAATAGAGCATACACTATACCTACAGAATACACACACAAGTGACACATACACTCGTGCACACACACACTTTATATATATATATATATAGACCATACACTATACCTACAGAATACACACACAAGTGACACATACACTCGTGCACACACACACTTTATATATAGACCATACACTATACCTACAGAACACACACACTAGTGTATACACACACACACACACTTTAACTACAGAGCATACACTATACCTACAGGACACACACACACTAGTGTATACACACACACACTTTATATATAGAGCATACACTATACCTACAGGACACACACACACACTTTATATATAGAGCATACACTATACCTACAGGACACACACACACTAGTGTATACACACACACACTTTATATATAGAGCATACACTATACCTACAGGACACACACACACACTTTATATATAGAGCATACACTATACCTACAGGACACACACACACACTTTATATATAGAGCATACACTATACCTACAGGACACACACACACTAGTGTATACACACACACACTTTATATATAGAGCATACACTATACCTACAGGACACACACACACACTTTATATATAGAGCATACACTATACCTACAGGACACACACACACTAGTGTATACACACACACACTTTAACTACAGAGCATACACTATATTTACAGAACAGACACACACTAGTGTATACACACACACACACTTTATATATAGAGCATACACTATACCTGCAGGACGCACACACACACACTAGTGTATACACATACACACTTTAACTACAGAGCATACACTATACTTACAGAACACACACTACACACACACTAGTGTATACACACACACTTTAACTACAGAGCATACACTATACTTACAGAACACACAGACACTAGTGTATACACACGCACTTTAACTACAGAGCATGCACTATACTTACAGAACACACACACACTAGTGTATACACACACTTTACCTACAGGGCACACTCTATACCAACACAGAACATACAGACTGTCTTGTTGGATAGTGGGGATGTAAGACCTGCCTCTCTCTCTTTTTCTTTTTGATCAGTTGCCCCCGGTAGAAGGAGAGGAAGACAAACCTACAGTCGATTTCAAACACTAGAGTTGGAGAAAGAATTCCTATTTAACCCATACTTAACCAGAAAAAGAAGGATTGAGGTGTCCCACGCCCTAGGACTCACGGAAAGGCAAGTCAAAATCTGGTTCCAGAACAGAAGAATGAAATGGAAAAAGGAGAATAATAAAGACAAGTTTCCAATGTCCTCACAAGAAGGGAAAGATGTGGAAGATAAGAAAGAAGAAGCCCATGTAGAGGGACTGGAGGGCAGAGGAGACACCAACTGATGTCCCAGTGCTAGTGAGAATCACTATGCAGTCAATGGTATGGGAAACACTGAGCTGTAAACGCCACGTATGTCCTGTACAAGTCAGCAGGGTATAAAAAACTACCTAAATAACCAACCATTTGATTGCCAGAAGGGTGTTCAACGCGTTGTTTTACAAAACACCCCACTGGCACTCAAAGGGTTAATATTAACAGTAAACCCTGTTTTAAAAGAGATAGTGGAGACAATTCTGGGGAAACCAGTTGACCCATTGGGAACAAATGCAAGTTCCTATTGACTGAAACGGGGATTTAACTCCTTGACTGCTAGAGAGGTCCGCAACGTATTGCGAATCAATGCGTTGGAGACTTCTCTAGCAGTCAAGGAGTTAAAATATCCGTTTCAGTCAATGGTAATCTTATCATTTTTTTATTTAACCCTTTGAGTGACAATGGGGTACGGAATGCATTATTTTGCAATGCATTCTGCAACCCTCTGGCGCTCCAAGAGTTAATCCCCATGTTGCAGTGTTAGTTCGGTTGTCACAGTGTTGCTCCACTTTTTACTTTATACATATGTCCCTGGTGGGCCTCAGGCAGAAAGACAAGTTGAAGCAATTGCACTGTATGGGAGTAGTAAAAATACCAACGAGTTCCCAGAGATATGAATGTGTATTTTTACCTTTTGAGTCTGCTGGAAATCTCTCTGGCCACCAAGAGGTTAAAAGCGCTCTTTCAGTACGTATGTACTTGTACCCTAAGGTACATCTAGTTTGCCCAAGTGGTTCCACTCTATCGTGAGGCCTAATATGTTTTAAGATAACTACAGAATTTTGCACAATGAAAACAAAAATAAATTGTATGCAGCTGATTAAATGCAATAATTCGTGTAACAATAAACTTCCTAGCAATGATTTTGATATGTTTATATAGATACAAGTTTTTCTAATTAAAATGATGTGCACTTAAAGGACTAATTATTTTTTACATGTATAATTTAGTAAATTTGGACGTTTGTGTTGAAAAATGCTTTTTTTTTTTTTTAAATATGAAAAAATTGATTTTTTTTCGGAAGGGAATACAATCAAGTGATGCGTATTTTTTACTTTACGTATATTTTTGCAATCAGACTAACAGTTTATAAATGAGTTACGAGTGTAGCAGAGGTTGTTGATCTTCCCATTAATTAAAATGTGGTATATGTAGGTAATTATATATCATAAACTCGTGTTTGTGTGTGTGTGTGTGTGTGTGTTTGTGTGTGTGTGTGTGTGTGTGAGAGAGAGAGAGAAAGAGAGAGAGAGAGAGACTGGAAGATGTGAAGCAAATTCTGAGATTATTGTGAACGTTTCGGTTTTATTGTCAGACCTTCCTCAGGTATGTAAGCCAACACTCATGCCTTGTTAACTAAGTGTCCTGGTGCTTCGTTAGCTCAATGTATTATCCTCCAATAAAAATAAATAAATAAAGTGATATGTGTGTGTGTGTCTGTGTGTGAGAGAGACAGAGACAGAGAGACAGAGAGAGATACAATACAATTATTAATTTATTATTTTAATTATTCTCCCTGGAAAACTGTTTGCCAAGCCCCAAAAAATGCTGTGTGTCTGAAGAAAAAAAAACCCAATGAATTTGTTTTCAGATCAGCAAAAGATGCGTTCATTGCTAACAATCACATTAGCCAAATGAATCTACAGACAAGAAAGTATGAGCATTCATTTTAAATGTAGCTTTCTTCGATCTACATACAGAACACATTGGGCCTTGTGTAGCTATTCTGGAGCAAACCGACTGGACCATAGGGGTCATACAAAATTGTGAGAATCACAAAGTCCTATTTTAAGGAATGGAAAATTGCCTTTGTTTCCTAGGGGCAGTTGGCTTGCGCTAGAATTGCTCTACTTTGTCTGTAATACACAAGGCCAGTGAGTGCAGACTGTAACCATGAAGCACAGGACAGATGAAGATGAAGTTACTAATATATATATATATATATATATATATATATATATATATAATGTATTTACCATAATGAATTGTAAAACAGCCCCATGTCAATATTTCAATGCACTATGTTTATATATACTGGAATGTAAAAATATCTAAGCGGGATGAGGTTGATGTACGAAGAACCTGATTAATTCTGGAAAAAACTAACTGCCTCATAGGTAACAGACAAAGGTTCTATTGATTTAAATATGCATTTTAACCCATTGAATGTTACAAATGCGTTGGAGGCCTCTATATCATTCAAAGGGTTAATCACCCATTTGAATCAGTTGGAATTTTAGTAAATGATCTTAAGACAACTCCGGGATATTTATCATTCTGATTTGTCTTGTGTTTCTGTCAATATAATGTAAAAGGGTGTACAAACAATTGATTTGTTGTTTTTATTTTATATATCAATTTGTATCATAAACCCCTGTTTTAAAATATCATATATTTATTTAAATCAGTGAATAAATAATTTAACCCCTTGGGTACCAAAGAGATTGCCATCGCATTGCGAAGCATCCAAAGGGTTAAACAGAGAATCGCATTCCACTGGTAGAAATCTTGATTTTCTAAGGAATTATATGTTTGTTTATTTGTTGTTGTGTAATCAGATTCTGCATTTCTGCTGCCTTAAAACATTGAAATAAATTATTCTGGAAATATCTGGGTTTTTACACACCATACAACGCCTGAGTGTTTTCTTGTGTGAATGGATTCCCATTTTATTGCTTTTGGAGCTATAGAAAGGCTCTGAGGCCTTGTGGATGGAGGACACAGACAAAAACAACAGCATTTTTCTCCTTTAATAAACAATTTTATTTTTTAGCAAGTATGTTACAAGTCACATTGCCAGGTAGCTGTAACAAATTGACAATGATCAGTTGTGTTAAATGACATTACGATCGGAAATAAGCCACATAAATTGTTCCTGTTTGAATTCACTATAAAGCCAAGAAAGATAATAGACAATCAGACGGAGCTCACACTAAAGTGCTTTTATAAAGGGCAATCTCTGTATATTGCTGTCCATTACTGCTTATCCGGTGTGAGCAGAGGATTCATGTACACAATGGAAGATGCGCTTGGCAAGCAGGTGATGAAGAATTCTACCACTGAACAGCGATATAAGCCTTATACATGGTATGTACTAATGATATTCTCTGCAAATACTCTATGGGTAACAAAAAACACTAGTTTACCCAGAAAAGAAGACAATCTGATTTCATAAACGAAACAAATGCAAATGACAGTCCAACAAATTATAGATGTCTGCAGGTTTCCCACACTGATAGAACAAAGACTCTCTCCCTAAATCCCTCTCTCTCTCTCTCTCTCTCTCTCTCTCTCTCTCTCTCTCCCTCAGTCTCTCTCCCCCTTCATTTGTATGTGTGTGTATGTATTATATATATATATATATATATATATATATATATATATATATATATATATATACATACACACACACATATACATACACACTCATACAGAACACTCCTCCATGTTGATGTGATTTAACAGATTAGTAAATAACATAAACTATGTGAAGACTCTACTCAGTCTCATTGACTAGGAAACTGGGGAACTGGGGGTATACTGACTCTGGTCAACGTTTTGACACTTATAAAGGGGACTTTATCAAGACATTTTAATGGCCCCAATACAAAGACGGAAACTGGATCAGCCTCAATAAACTCGCGTGTGTGTGTGTGTGTGTCAGTCTATTTATATGTTTTCAGAATTTTATTTGTATATATCTATATATGTATATATATAGAGAGCGAGAGGAAAAAAGAGAAAGGGAAGGCGAAAGAGAGAGATGGTCTTTGTTCTATCAAGGTGGAACACCCCCCCCCCCCCAGATTTTGCTGGATTACCACTCCCAGGTCTGATGGGAACGGTATTCCAATGACAACTGTGGAGACGTTTCCCTACTCCTGATTTTATTTTCACTTATTTATTTTTTCTGTGCGTGTGTGTTAGTAACACTGTAGCCACATAACATTATATTCTGATACCTGCTTTTTGTCTGTTAACGACGCATTTTTTAGTACTTTTAAGTGAATTCTAGGACTATGCATATGAATATATGTTATTTATCTATCTATATTGATTTTAAAAAGAACAAACACTTATGAAGATGAAATAAACATGGGACATGATAAATATATGTACTGTGTAAGTATGAATTACTTGTAGACAAACTCACACACGTCTATTCATACAGATGTGTACATATTTATACATGCATAGTGACTGCATCGTGACACAGAGAGAATGCTTGCATATACAAAGGCTTTGTATTACATACACACAACCACACACACACACACACACAATATATATATATATATATATATATATATATATATATATATATATATATAGAGAGAGAGAGAGAGAGAGAGAGAGAGAGAGAGAGAGAGAGAGAGATAGTTATATGTGTGTCCTAAACTAAGTACGTATGGTGTGTGTGTGTGTGTGTGTATGGTGTATGTGTGTGTGTGTATGATGTGTATGTGTGTGTGTATGGTGTGTGTATGGTGTGTGTGAGTATGGTGTGTGTATGGTGTGTGTGTGTGTGTGTATGGTGTATGTGTGTGTGTGTGTGTGTATGGTGTGTGTGCGAGTGTGTGTGTATGGTGTGTGTGTGTGTGTGTGTTAAATGTATTGTTCGGTTGTATGATAGATAAAGATAGATATTCCAACACTATGTCCTGGGGAGACATGTTAAATGCACAAACTAATATTCACATAAACCTCAATGTTATATTGTTTGCGGCAAAATACGATTTGAATGTCGTTTGCAATTGTTTAGCTTACAATTAAAGGTGACAATTGTACAATAATGTGTTCTAAAAACAACACATATATTTGGTAACATTCATACCGATAACGTTAAAATGAGAAAACCTAGATATTAACCCTCTAACTCCCAGAGCGGTACCCAACGCATTGCAAGTATTAACGAACATCTCCCATATATTTAAATTGACACATTTGATATATTTGGATTAGATACATTCTAACTGAATGGTATTGTATTCGCTTTACTTAGAAAAACATGAATGTGTTGAACACCACAGTACTTTTATTTGACAGTATTACATAAAGCTCATTGCATTTCATCGGTGGGTATATCAATATTATTCGTTTTTGTTTACTATGTTTTGTCAAAAAAACTGGAACAATGCAAGAAAAATATAAAAATCAACATCTGACACTTATTTTAACTGTGTCTATGTCTGGTATCACAATCCCTAAGTATGTATTAGGAAATCCATTAATGTGCACAGCTACAATTTTATAAAATCGACAAAAACACATTCGATGGGCTTTAAATAGCCAAAGAAAAATGGCGCTTGTTGGCAAAATGTACAAAAATCCGCAAGGAATTGCAGTAAATTCCTTTTTTGTTTGAAGAAAATTTACAACTTGGTAATAGACCTTTTTATGACCTCTCCGGGTTTCCTATTGGCTGCTCCTGGTCACATGGCGGCTGTGATATCCTTCATGGCCTTCTGCCTGATTTCCCTTGCGATTTTTTGCTAGCATTCTGCCTTTAGAGAGTCTCAAACCTTCTTTTTGTAACCTTTGTCTCCGATGAGGTGTAGTTAGTATTATGATCGTGTACAGAATCTGTTTTTTTATTCCAAGGTTCCTCATTTCTGATCTCTTCCCTAAGTCACAAGCTCCTTGGAACAATCAGTCTGAATCTGGCTTCTGAGGAGGTAGTCTGCTGAACAGGGAGAGATCTGGAAAAAAAGGTTTCGTAACATCTTTGACTAGTTTCTGTACATATTTTTTTTTTTACTGGTTACCACTAAAATGTCAAATGGATTACAGATCCAGACCCTTCTGTGCGTTACCACATATGAACAACTAGGGTAAGTGGAGTTTGCTGTTTCCCTTGAATTCCTGCAGTACATACATGTGATCTGAGTAATTCACTGAATATATCACCGCTGCATGGCTTATATGTGATCAAAATCAAGTATATTTATTTTCTAGATAATTAGATCTCAAATACTTATGAAATCTGCAGTAATTGTTAAAAGTGTCATCGATGTGATCGGTGTAAGTGGTTTTGTTATGATAGCTTTAATTGTGATCATTTAATCTGTTGGAGCTAGATATTGCGTTGGAGATGCCTCTAGAATCGAATGCATTGCGTACCCCTCTGGCACTGAAAGGGTTAATGAATAATGGTGCATACGTCGTGTTTTAATATTTTGGGTTCCATGGATTTGACCAGTGATACTCTATGGTACAGCTAATGCACAGACTATTAACCCTTCAAGGACCAAGGGGTGCGCGTTGGCAATGTGTTGCCCATCTTTGCTCCTTAAAGGGTGTTTGGCAAAATAGGTGCCAGGTCTATGTACTGAGTAATTCCATCGATGCACACGTTAACTTTTAACAGATGATCATTTATTAATAGTTTATTCCAACTGAGTTAAGACCAAGTTTTTTAAAAAAGAATGATTATGTGATCATTCCATTGGACTCTTCCCTGGCTTTCAAGGGGTTAACTTTGATCTCTGAAGTTCGGTTAACAATATTCTCTTGAATATACTGCATTTAATAAGAAATGCAGTGGAAATGGTAGTGAAAGTGTCTATCATAACCCTTTAACCCTTAGAGTCCTGATCTGGCGCTCAAAGGGTTAAGACCAGAAGAGGGTGCAATGCATTGTGAATCGAGTTCTTAAAGTATCAGGTAAATTGGAGCATGGTATATAAAATGTATTCTGCTAGCTTTGCTGCTGTACCCTTGGCATACGTCATTAGTGCAGAAGAGTGATCTGTAAGACCTTGGATCAGGACTATGGTTCAGGTGTAACGTATGCGTTTGTACTAGCAAATAGCGTTTTAAGAAACGTTAATGGATAACTGTGACGCTCTCTACCTATTTGCCCATGAAGGAAATATTGATACTTGTATTGCAGAAAAGTCTCCCATAGCTTAATTAACTGTAACAAATCATATATTCAGTTCTTATTTTTCTTGATTTAAGGCAAAATACTGTTATATTTAATGACAATCATTGAAATAATTTCCTGAACATGGATCTATATAGAAGACATTGTCATTAACCATAAGACTGTAATATATATATATATATATATATATATATATATATATATCATGTACTCCAGTCTGAGTATATATATATATATATATATATATATATATATATATATATATATATATATATATATATATATATATATAAATATCATGTACTCCAGTCTGAATTACCAATTTATAAACTGCCATGTTTTAACATTGCTTTCTACTAACGTTATCTGACTATAATGCAAATTATAGTATTTAACCCTTTAAACCGGGGGGGAAGTGCAACATCCACCCTTTAAGTGCCAGAGGGGTACGCAAAGCATTGCAAGGCAATGCGTTGCGTACCCCTCTGGCACTCAAAGGGTTAAAGGGTTAACCACCTTAAAAAAAAAGATAAATATATTTATTTCTTTATTCTCTACCGATGTTAGAGACAAATATTTATAAAGACAGAAATTGAAATGTTATTGGGCAAAAGAAATTCAGAAAATGTATGTATTAGATTAACCTATTGGATGATACATTTTTGGAATCCACGTAGCAACTAAGAGGTTAAAAGAGCAATATAAAGCAATTGTCTTTTTAATTATATTTTTTTGGTTACTACTGGTGTCATTGCTTTTCCACAGCATTGCACATTTTTTTTATTTTTTTTAAGTATGCTCCAATATGTTACAATGTACATTATTTAGTGTGACCATTGTTATTAGAGAGAACAGAACTGATACCAGGAGTCATTTCCTCCATGTTCACTGCGGTTTTTGCTTAGACAGCCAAGTATTATTGTTATAAACATGTTTACATTAACTATTCTACTGTAAGTGTGCTAATATTTTTATCTGTCTGTCTATCTATCTATCTATCTATCTATCTATCTATCTATCTATCTATCTATCTATCAATGTATCCATATATACCATATTGTATCCATATCTATCTATCTATCTATCTATCTATCTATCTATCTATCTATCTATCTATCTATCATCAATCCATTCATAGCTCTATCTATCTATCTATCTATCTATCTATCTATCTATCTATCTATCTATCTATCATCAATCCATTCATCGCTCTATCTATCTATCTATCTATCTATCTATCTATCTATCTATCTATCTATCTATCTCTGTCTATATATATATCGATCCATTCGTCTATCTATTGCTCATCCCATAGTCCTTAAAGGGTTGACAAATATTTTGTTATTTTATGGCTTATGTTTTGCTGCAGGAAAGAGACAGAACAAAGAAAGTATTTCAGCCTTGTTTGGCAGACAGCTGGGAAAGGTATTTACACCCCCTCTGCACTGCGGCAGTATATGCAGCTGTTGGCAGTATCAGAGGAAGTAGAGGAAGTTCAGGAGAATAGGAAGCGTTCACTGATACAAATGCAAATTGTAAATGAGGTGCAATAAGCAATAAAATACTTTAGAGATAACTGGACAAAGGCATGTAACAGACATGTACCCTGAGAGTGAAGGAAATACATCGAAAAGGGGCAATGAGAGAAATAGCTACAGCTCAGTCATGGAGTGTACATGATGAGGCAGAAAATGCACAAAACATAGCCTCATTTACATATATCAAATTCTTATGTGTAGATGAGTGTGTGAGAGGGGGTAGTACTAGATATATAGATAGATAGATAGATAGATAGATAGATAGATAGATAGATAGAAAGATAGATAGATAATAGATAGACAGATAGATAGATAGATAGATAGATAGATAGATAGATAGATGATAGGTAGCTAGATAGACAGACAGATAGATAAATAGATGATAGGTAGATATAGATATGACAGATAAATAGATAGATAGATAGATAGATAGATAGATAGATAGATAGATAGACAGACAGATAAATAGATAGATGATAGGTAGATCGATGATAAGAGATATATAGATAGATAGACAAATAGTAAGGCTGATTTATTGGAGTGATTCTGGAGCAAACCAGCTGCACTATATGTAACAAATAACATCCCTCTTGTCCCCATTTATATCAATGGGAAAGTTGTATGTTTTTCATCTTCTCTATGGTGCTTTTGGTTTGCTGCAGAATTACTCACATTCTTCTTAGCACAGAGACTGTTTGTACAATAGACAGACACTGGAACAGTGTGTGTGTGTGTGTGACTGTGTGTATGTGAGTGTGTATGTGAGTGTATATGTGTGTGTTTGCATGTGTGTGTCAGAGAGAGAGAGATCATTGGTGCTGTGCATTAATAGATATGCATATTGTCAGAAATAGATTGACAGATAAACAGACAGGCAGACAAACAACCAGATGGATCAATATGTATATATATATATATATACATATATATATATATATATATATAGAGAGAGAGAGAGAGAGAGAGAGAGAGAGATAGATAGATAGATAGATAGATAGATAGATAGATAGATAGATAGATAGATACTTGATCGGTTGTGTGTTTTTCTGTAGATGAAGAGTGATGATACATTGTATCAGTTTTGCATTCTAAGCACAGGAATATAGAATGTATCACTTCTCCAGTCAACAGAGAGCCAGAAATGCTAATGATCTTACTAAGTCAGCACAACCACTGCCAAGGTAGCCCACTGTCATTTCCACTCACATCTCATAACTTTCTTTTCATTCAAACCTTACGTATCTGCTTCTATCACACTTTTCTCTTTTTCTCTCTCAAATACACACACATGCACATACACACACTGAAACACACACCTCCACCTCTCCCTCCCTATAGATAGTTAGGTGGGGGGAGGTTATTGATGGGAAACTGATATTATTAGTCAGATGGGGTGTGTCAGCAAATTGTTTATACAACACATATTTACAGAACAGAGCAATGTGTGTGTGTGTGTATGTTTCAGCGTGTGTGTGTCTCTGTGTGTGTTTCACTGTGTTTGTGTGTGTTTCAGTGTGTGTGTGTGTGTGTGTGT